>CM036940.2:87279072-87410566 GCA_020352615.2 Yoshiicerus persimilis
TGGACTACTTGATCTTTCTCTTTTAGCATAATTGGAGCTATCAGTAAGCCCATTTGCAATCCTTGTATTTTGCTCCTGTTGTAACGACGACTTAATTCTTTTAGGGTAAATCCTGGCGGAGTTTCAGTTTTGAACATCTTGCAAAATTGACTGAATTTTTCGAAATAAAGTTCCAATATCTCTTCTGTGTGTTTCTGCCTAGTTTCAACCTGTGTACTTGTGTACATCAGATATATCAAATCGGTGATGAGGCTTGCTTCTCTAGCCAATTGCATATCAAGCAGAACAACTTCCTCTGGCTTGTTTTCGGAATTGTACCGGAAAAGCATATTTGTCATATGACAATCTCCGTGGATTGCAATTCTCCAGGGTTCTTCTAAGTAAACGAAAAAATAATAAATTTACTTCGAGTTACGGTTTTCAGAACTTTAACTGACGTTTTAAACAAGAAATATTAAGCATTATGAAGTGTACCAAATTACTGCAATTATTATGTAATTCTTAAAACCGCAAAAGAAAGAGTACACCTACCTGTTGATTCCGGTTTTTCTGTCGGTTTAATTCTAAAATGGGCCCCTAGTTCTTTTTCTAAAGCAGGATTATCACCAAAAACGGTTTCTATAACTTTTCTGTTTGAGTTTTTCTTAAAATTCTCGAGTCCAGTAATCATTTGTGAATCAATCACAGGATTTGCCTTTAATGATTTCAATGCTTCATCTATGCTATTTCCCAACACATTTTCAAATGTAGTTGTAAATGAAGAATACTCAAAATTTAACGAAGGGAAGGATTCCTTGAAAGCTTTGATTTTCTTTTGAGTTTTGTATGCCCAACTTAAAGCATGATATTTGGCCAGGGATTCCACAACAAGAGATATGTGTTCCATATTCAATCTCACAAGCCGATCAGGTAATTTAAAGCCGTTCGTCTTGCAAAGATCTACCATCATAACAAAATTGT
This sequence comes from Yoshiicerus persimilis, assembly GCA_020352615.2. Classification (NCBI taxonomy): domain Eukaryota; kingdom Metazoa; phylum Arthropoda; class Collembola; order Entomobryomorpha; family Tomoceridae; genus Yoshiicerus; species Yoshiicerus persimilis. The sequence goes on from CM036940.2 coordinate 87,280,033, forward strand.
CGAAAGGACCGTATAGTTTCCCTTTTGCGTTATTATTTTCATTTACTTAAAAAAAGATAAAAAAATTTTGTGACTTTCATTCATTTTCATCTTACATAATTTGGAAGTACTTGAACAATAATAAGTGTATTTAGAAAGTAATTACTTTCTTCATTTTCAAAGTTTACAGCATTTCCTGCTACTAGGGTTGGAAAATTCAACTTGAACTTCTTGATACCCAATTCATCCACAAAGTTCATCAGTTCGGGGACCCAGTTTTTGTAAAACGCTATTTCTTTCCAAAATACGTCCATGTCGTTGAGAAGTTTTTGACGTCCTGGATTGCTGGGGTAGCATTTTGAAAGTAAATGCAACGTTTCCTTTTCAGGTTTCTCAGTACTCCCTTTTTCGTTTATTACATTAACATCAAGAGTATAAAGAACACTCATGAAATTGTCACCAGTGTCAGCATGCGACTTAATTGTAAAAGATTCCACTTTTCGTCCAATTGCTTTCTCCAGAAATTCTTTGGAAACTATTTCTGAATCCATATTTGAAGAGTTGTGTTCAATGCAACTTGTAAAGTAATTCTGACGTAACAGAATAGAACTGTGGTAAAATATTTGACTGACATTTCGTTTATATATAGGTAAGTGCTGTGAAAGATAAAGCAGTAAGCCCTTAAACTTATCTAATCTATGACCATGCATTTTACAGTTCTCGTGATTCCTAGTGTGTTGTTATATTTGTAGCCATGGTGGAATGCTATACAGTAAGCGTATCGTTTATAATATCCGAAGTAAATCGTATTGTTTGAAACGTCAATGACATACGTGCTTCATATAAGAGATTTACGGTTGTTCTCCTTTCATTCTTGTCATAAGTCAAAGTTCAGCATATTGTAATAATGCAGTATGGGGGGGTAATAATTAAAGAGTGTTTGTCTGTATTCTAACCAAGTTCTGTAGCAATTTTGTACATCCTGAAAAGCCATATATGGTCATAGAAAAGTATGTAAATATAAATAATTAAAAAATATACAATGTCTTCATATGTGATTTATAGCTTCGTTGACGGAAAACTACACAAATCCCTAGTTTTGTAAAAACCCAACAAGTAAAAGTTATCCAAGAATTCGGAGAACAGGTATTATGTGTCCAAAAAAATGAGTAATAGGAAAACCTTTAAACAGCAGGGAGTAAAATATTCCAAATTCAAGCAAATGTTGGTCTATTATCTTAGTTTTGCTGGAGACAGCTAACATTAACCAGGATTCATTATATTTATAATCCTTTTAGACTTTTTCTTGCAATCCTTTTAGGAAATTATTTTGACTACAAAGCTACATTTGAGGGGTAAATTCAATAAATTTTGGCGATAGCTATTATTGTGCCATGCGATAATTTGAAAAAAAAACATTTGAAAGGATATTTATTTTCCATATATTATTTTTTTAATACTACACTGATAGATCGATTGATGTCTTCACACGATTTTGCTGCATGTTGTTTTAACTGTGTGAGAAGCTTTCACTTTTTTCATTGTAATGTTTCATTAAACCAGCGAATCCCTTGAAAATGTCAAACTTACCTTAATACAAAAAGTAGACCTTCTTAGATTCCACCAATAAAAAAGCGGTACCAGAGAGTTCAAATGATTATATATTGAAATATTTATTGAAATACTAATAACCTGACATATTATTATTTCCAGCAATATTTTTAGCCGCACAGTGAGCATAATAAACTTCTAATGGAGCATTATTTCGGCGTGGATAATTATTTGCAGAATGCATGATTTACTTCTTTAACAAAAATTGTTTACTGGATATCTAATTATAGATGGAAATGAATATTAATAGTTGAATACTAATCTTCAATGTCCAAAAGCTTACCTTTGTCAATGTTTCCTGTAAATGTAATGTACCTATGTTTCTTCGTGTTATTAGTTTTACCTATAAGGTATAAGTTTATCGCATGTATTACGTGTACAGTAAATGTATAAGTTGAGCTGGAGGATTATTTTGACGTGGAGTTTGACTAACTTCATAGGTAATAAATTTTGAGTATTATCATGTGAAGGACAAATACGTGTTTCGATAAATTCGATTCCATTACGAAATAAGTGTCTGACTCTCAAGTTGATTCTGACAAGTTGTGCAAAGAAGATTCCCTACCTGTTTGGCAAAGTCCCGTTTGGCAAATCAAAAATTTTTGATTGGTCGCCCCGTTTGGCAAAAGTCGAAATTTGCCAAAGGGTCCGTCAGAATGCCCCGCTTGGCAAAGATTGTGCATGAGGTGTAATAATATAAATTTTTGTTTTTCAGCTGTATTTGCTATTCAAATTTATTATTCATCAGTAATGTAATCAGTCAATGGTAATATTATTAGTAATGAAATAATATTATAATGATATTGTAATGTCATAAATGATCTAGTTCACTTTAAATTGTAAGAAATTATGCGTAAGTATTTTGAAAGTGGCATCGTATTTTTCCATAGCTGCGTACAGTTTTTTGCAATTTGTTGCTGATTTTTGTATATTTAAGTCTTTGTTTGTAAGGGAATGTGCCATTGTCGATGCGAAGCAACGGGAAACGTAATGAACTGTTGTCTCAGCCATAGATAAAACAATACTAAGACTAAAACATACCGTTAAGGTACAAGGTACGTATGCTAGGTACACTGTGTGTTTGTAGGTTACAAACTGATTTACATAACATAGATAATCTTATTATCTATCTACCTTCTCTACTAGTTATGTACGTACTACTTTCACAGTACTGTAAAAGTTTATCGTCTTTGCCAAACGGGGCGAACAGACGACCCGCTTGGCAAATGGCTGTTTTTGGCCCTTTTCCCCAAAAATGAGAAAAAATTTGCCAAACGGGTCTTTTGGGTGTTTGCCAATCAGGGTTTGCCAAACGGGGCTTTGCCAAACGCAAAGACCGCAAAGAACGTGTGACTTGGTTTTCCTAATTTCCCATTGTTTGCATAGTAGAATGCTTATCGTCTGCTTTGCAATTCGAGTTTCAAATGGCTTCTTTTACTTCTAATTTTACTTCTTATCGTTTCATAAAATTAAAATATTCAGTGTTGAGTCCATTTCACTTTAACCTAGTATAATTCGATTCTGGAAAAATAACACAAATAATATAGGTCACAACCTTATGAACACCAAATCTGACTTCTTTACCCGGGGTACCTTGATATTGACTGGCTGACTACTTTATATTCCATACAGACAGGTGAATTTATCGTAAGCCAGCTCCATATCCATTCAATTTAATAACCGTAATTGAGTATGGATAATGTGAATGTACACAAGCATTTTATTTACGCTTTCCACAATATTTAGCATATGTTTAGTGTATAAATATTATGTAATGTCAACACTGCAGTGAGAACAATTTGAAGCCTGTATCATGTGATGACACTACTGACGCAATAAGACACGTTTACATTTTGTTTGTTACATATATATTGTTTGGCTCATATAGAACTAATTGCATGATAAGAATTTAAAGCCCATGTAATCTACTGTTAAATACCTAACATACAAAACCTGAAGTGCTATTAACATATATTTTGACATTGTAAAATTACAATCCTGCAACGCAACGTTTGCAACACCACAAAAGCAGAGTAGAGCTTTCGCAATAATACTGTTCCGATGTTACAAAGGTGTAAATATAAGTTTGGAATTTTTCTGCTTTTTTATATTAAAATTTCCCTGCTGAAAGTATTAAAAATCCTAATCTCAAGTTTTACTGGCGGCTTGAATTGCTAATATTAGTTCATATTACAATACTATTGTACGACAATGATTGATGCAATTCGTATTTATATTTATTGATGCTTTATTAATAAATGTATGTAAATGAAAATAATGAGCATGTACTTTTGTATTTCTTTTATTTTAATTACTTAAATTGTAAAATTGAGAATAAAAGCTCAAGCTAAAAGCTAAAAATAAACCATGAGGATAAATATAAGTGTTTATAGATTCTACATTATACATTCGAATTCTAAATAATACCATCATTAAAGGCTTCTTGAACTAGTTGGGCAATATTTTCATTAAACCTGACACTTGAAGACATCCCTTTGCTGACTGATACCATAATTTCTTCCATGCTTTTCCCTTCAACTGAATCTAGCTGGACTACTTGATCTTTCTCTTTTAGCATAATTGGAGCTATCATTAAGCCCATTTGCAATCCTTGTATTTTGCTTCTGTTGTAACGACGAGTTAATTCTTTCAGGGTAAATCCTGGCGGAGTCTCCGTTTTGAACATCTTACAAAATTGACTGAATTTTTCGAAATAAAGTTCCAATATCTCTTCTGTGTGTTTCTGTCTAGTTTCAACCTGTGTACTTGTGTACATCAAATATATCAAATCGGTGATGAGGCTTGCTTCTCTAGCCAATTGCATGTCAAGCAGAACAACTTCCTCTGGCTTGTTTTCGGAATTGTACCGGAAAAGCATATTTGTCATATGGCAGTCTCCGTGGATTACAATTCTCCAGGGTTCTTCTAAGTAAAAGAAAAAATAACAAATTTAATTCGAGTTAGGTTTTTCAGAACTTTAACAAACTGATGTTGAATAAAATAAGAAATAGTAAACATTATGAAGTATACCAAACTAGAAATACTGAAATTATTACGTAATTTTTACATACGCAAAAGAAAGAGTACACCCACCTGTTGATTCCGGTTTTTCTGTCAGCTTAATTCTAAAATGGGCCCCTAGTTCTTCTTCTAAAGCAGGATTATCACCAAAAACGGTTTCTATAATTTTTCTGTAAGAGTGTTTCTTAAAATTCTCAAGTCCAGTAATCATTTGTGAATCAATCGCAGGATTTGCCTTTAATGATACCAATGCTTCATCTATACTATTTCCCAACACGTTTTCAAATGTAGTTGCGTTTGAAGAATACTCAAAATTCAACGAAGGGAAGGAGTCCTTGAAAGCTTTGATTTTCTTTTGAGTTTTGTATGCCCAACTTAAAGCATGATATTTGGCCAGGGATTCCACAACAAGAGATATATGTTCCATATTCAATCTCACAAGTCGATCAGCTAATTTAAAACCATTCGTCTTGCAAAGATCTACCATCATAACAAAATTGTCGAAAGGACCATATATTTTCCCTTTAGCGTTATTATTTTCATTTCCTAAAAGAAAAGATTACAAAAATAAAATTTCGTGGCTTTCATACATTTTTATCTTACATGTAAGTACTAGAATAATAAAAAGTGCATTTAAAAAGTAATTACCTGCTTCATTTTCAAAGTTTACAGCATTTCCTGCTACTAGGGTTGGAAAATTCAACTTGAACTTCTTGATACCCAATTCGTTCACAAAGTTCATCAGTTCGGGAACCCAGTTTTTGTAAAACGCTATTTCTTTCCAAAATACGTCCATGTCGTTGAGAAGTTCTTGTCGTCCTGGATTGCTGGGGTAGCATTTCGAAAGTAAATGCAACGTTTCCTTTTCCGGCTTCTCACTGTTCCCCTTGCCGTTTATTACATTAACATCAAGAGTATAAAGAATACTCATGAAATTGTCACCAGTGTCAGCATGCGACTTAATTGTAAAAGATTCCACTTTTCGTCCAATTGCTTTCTCCAGGAATTCTTTGGACACTATTTCTGAATCCATATTTGAAGTGTTGTGTTCAATGCAACTAGTAAAGTAATTCTGATCGAATAGAGTGGAACTGTGGTAAAATAGTTGGCTGACATTTCGTTTATATAAGTGTTGTAAAAGATAAAGCAGCTCTTATGAAATTAAAGTAAGCTCTTAAGCTTATCTAATCTATGACCATGCATTTTACAGTTCTCGTGATTTTTCCTCGTGTATTGTTAATTGTGTAGATATACGATGGAATGCTTTACAGTAAGCGTATCCTAAATGAATCGTATTGTTTGTAACGTCAATGACGTACGTGTTACGTTTAAGGGATTTACGGTTGCTCTCCTTACATTCTTGTTATAAGTCACATTTTTGTATATGAACATGTAAACCCAATAAGATTAACTCTGGCCACGTGTTTTGCCCTCAGAGTCAGAGTAATACGTACAGTTGATGACTCACAAAGTTTCATAGTCATTCTTAGTTTCTTCTTAAAACTCAGTATCAATATTGACATTTTCATTATAGTTTAATCCTATTTAATCCCAAGTATTGTGAATAAGTAATACAAAACCAATGATAACGGTTAATAAGGCAATGAGATAATATATAGGGTTCTTAATAACCTATTCTTACTTTGACGGCGACTTTATGTAAAATGAGGATTATTAATATTCAAAATTCTTATATTTTTATATTCAATAGCCAATGTTAACTAGTGTACCTATAGATTAGCTAGATATGTGTACTATAAACTCTATACAATAAAGATTATTTAATGGAAATGTAGTAACATTAGCAGACAGCCGAAATTCATTAAAATTCTTTGAAGTTTGAAAAGGTCACTTGTTTATTTATTTATAATTTTTACTTAGTATTTATTTATAAATATATTGCCCTAAAAGTAATTTTAGAATCATTTTAGCGAACTTTAATTCGACTAAGCAGGATAGTTTAAAGAGTAACACAAATATTTGACCTATTGTAGTATATTTTTGCAAAACGAAAGCTACCATTCATTTCGGTTTTCAGTGTTTTGGCGTTCATCGTGTTAATTCATTATTTAATAAAATTGTAAAGTATTCTGAAAAAATATAAATAGAGTATTTCATTCTACAGTATACAAGTTGCTAACTGGTGTGTAAACATATTTATCAATTTTTATTGCCGTTCACTTTGCTTTAAACCATATTAACAGTCTAATTTAAGTAACACATGCATTACATCCAACGGTACACATGAAACGATAATTTTCCATACTGGGGTTTGCCTTATCATATCTTTCAATGTGCAGGGTGACCATCCGTCCCCTTTTTAAGGGGATCGTCCCCTTTTTCGAGGTGGCGTCCCCGCGTCCCAAAAACGTCCCCTTTTTGACCAAATTGTCCCCTATGTCCCCTTTTTCAAAAATTTCCATTTTGCCCGGCATTTATCGTCATTTTTGTCCATAAAATGTTAAAATTAACAGAAAAATTTTGCGCTTCGCGCAAGTTTTATCTTCATATAACATTATCCACCAGTTTTCTTAATTAAAACTCAAGTTCAGGTTAATTCTTTTCTGTTCATGAGAGGAAACAAATTGCCAAAGTAGACATAAAACAATAAACAGAACTACAAAATAGTTTTTCGTACATGTGTTGACATTCTTTTCCTCTTGTTTATATTGTTTTAGCGTTGTCAAGATGAAATTTTTAAATAGAAATGTCAAATTTTTTCGCGTTACGTTAATTTACTCAAGTTTTTGCATAACGGTCTTAAGTTTTCATTATTCTGGAGTAAACTTCCTTTCAAACACAAATCTCAAAATATATTTCATTTTGCCAATCTTTATGGAAATAAATTTTTTAGGGCTTATTTGGGGAAAAAAATTTTTCTTCATCTGTTTCCATTAGGTCGTTACAAGTTTATGCCGATTTTACAAAACATTTAGCTATTTTTATACATTTTCTGAAGTGGACTCCACCCCTAATCTTTGTGTCAAAGTGTCCCCTTTTTCGGCCGGGAAAATATGGTCACCCTGTCAATGTGACATCTGGGTAATATTACTTTAATTACATCAATACCCTTCAAAGACTAGGGAACCATACGGTGCCCGGCATCATAGTAAATAGTACAAATAGTATATATTATTCATATGAGAAAACGAGAGCGATATTTCCTCACATTACAAAAATTGAGAGTTGACATAGATTTTAGATGGGAAATGATTGAGAATTGCCAGTGATATAAAGAAATGTTACCACTTTTGGGCATTATTTGGCTCAAGTTGGGAAACAACGTTAACTACCAGAAACAATAGGGTAATATCCCTTTGCTGGCCCTGCAGATAATACTTTTTTGCATGCGGGCTTTAAAATTTAGCCTTCGGTGACTCATTTATGCTTTTTGTGATTTAAAATGTTTAGCTATACCTTAGTAATCAGAAGAATTATTTATGCGTTGCTTAGTGCAGCCGTGTACTTTGCTCAAATTGCCATAAGCAGCTTTGCCGTTCCTTTTACGACGTTAGCTAAGAATTTACCGACGGTGCGTTTGTTGATAGTGTAGTAATCTCCCGCTCGTAGCCCGATAGGTTGCCAAGATTTACAAAACTTTCCCACATATAGCCGAATTCTCTTATCTTGTGTGTTCAACTTTCTCCAGGAATTTTTACAGGTTTTGCTCATTTGGTGTTCTTTTGCCATTGTTATTAAGACGAATGTCCAAGTTATAATGAGGAGTAAGGAAACGCAGAAAAACATAACAGAGGACATATTCAGTGTTGCATTGAATTTGATCAATACAAAATTACACATAATAACGAGTCTCAGAATTATTGATTGACCAGGGATAATGAAATATTTAAAGCAATTATTGGTACATGTGAATAATAGGTGTTGGCTTCTGGTTATTTTCTGCATTTCTCTTACAGACGCTGCGTCCACTTTCCCTTTAGTTGGATCATACCTAAGATTGTTTTTACCAATGTCAGTACTTTTTCTACTTTCAAAATTACGATTTAGTAAAATAACTTACTTGGATTTCTCCAGGATGACCATTTGGTAGCGAAATACATTTGTCAGGAACAAAACAAAATATACTCCAATAGCCGATACCCCAACGGTGTACCAGTAGCAAATGAACATTACATCTGCATGAAACAGCAAGTATTGATTTTGTTTTGGAAGAATAAAATTCAAAGGAAATACGATTATAGAATTCCTGCCATTGTAGTAGTGAAAGCAAACCACAGTAGGAATGAGTATTATCGATCCAATCACGAATTGTGATTTCCAATTTTTAATCTGATTATATTTAAGGTGCCGTTCTGTAAAAATTCAGAAAACTAAAAATGTCACCCACACCAAAATATTACCATTACGTACATATATTTCGTCTTGTGAAGGATATGCAAAGACTAATTAATTTTTGAGACTAAGAAGTAAAGCTGAAAATATATTCATTTACCTGAAAATCTGTCAGTATATGTCAGAAATATATTTGCAACTTCCGCTATGGAAACCGGTTTTAATTGTATCATTAACCATACGAAGCTGTACCCAACAGAGGCGCCATAAGCTTCAAGACAGAGGTCAATATTTGGAATGTCTTCGCTTTTATATGCAGCATATGCTAGACGTATTGACATTGCTACGGTAACAATGTACGACGGCCATACTAAGCAGTGAAATCTTAACCAATCTAAACGGCTTTTCGACTTCACAACTAATTTTTTCTCCCAATCCCACTTTAAAGGTAGGAGACCTGTAATGTTTCCTATTCTTAGAATAGAAGCCTCGAGCTTTTCTTTTCCACTCACAACCATTTTTGTTTCTTTCTCTGTAAGTGTAATTATAAAGAATACCAATCAATTAAAATTCGAAGTGGTCCCTACTTTTATTCGGTCATTTGTGTTACTTCATCGTGCCTTTAGGACAAAATTCTTTCTCTTGCATCACATTAGTACAACTGAACTACTATTTTACAATTAGGGAAGTCTGTATCCTACTGTGTTATATTATATCAATGTATTATAGGATTTTAGTAATTATAGAAGTTAAATAGCTAATCTTAAATTGTAATTAATGAATCGTAACGTGCATTGAATCGCTGTTACTACTGGTACTGCCTGATTTGGACGACTGAAAAGCTAAAAAAACAAGTAATTCTTGCTCTGTTGCTTCAGGTTCAGCTAAGTAATTGTAGTTGCTTTAATGTCAAGGGTAAAGAAAAGACGCATTTTATTTTTCTTAGTAACTAATTTATTTCATATTATCGATAGACTTTAGAAATTACATTACGGTGGTATACCTTTTTACTGTCTTACGCCACCCTAGGAATTATTACTAGTATGATTATGGGTTCAGATATTTAGACATGTTTCTTTTCTTAACATTTTTGTATACACTCCCATAAAATTTCATTTAATTTCACTTAATGTTTTATTCCAGTGACATATATTAGCTGTTACAATGGGACGTTTGAAGTTCAATAAAATCTAACTTAAATAAACTTGGATAGCGATACTAATTTACGCGTTTTTAAACTTTACCTAAATTTGAATTGGTAAAATAAGCAGTTTTGTTAAGATCTTTTAGCTTTAGCTTGCCAATATAATAATATGTATGGAGACGCAAACCAAAAAAGGCTTTCTTTGGAACATGTAATTTAGCACAATTTTTCAAATGATTCCTTTTAATTGGTATAAATTTTTTATATTGTAAAATAATAACTGGGTAGTTGAAGGAGAAAGGCTTTCCGATATTTCAAAATTAAATTGTACTTTTTATTTATTAAATCACGGCTTTTCAATGCTATTTCGACTCGGCAGTGAAGAAAAGTAGGAAATTATGTATAAATTATAGACACAAATAAGCTCCAAAAAGATAATTTCACTCTTTTAACTCTTAGGAACTGCGTTATGGGAATAACGAAATTCCATTGTCGGTCGGCAGAATAAATTATTCTGATTAGGTAACTCAAAGTTTTATTTCTCTATTATTAGTAGTGATTGGCCGCGCAATAAGGATGCATGATGCATGATGCAATAATGGAATCGTTATTTCCAGTTATTTCATTTGAAAGAGGAAAAGGACTTTATTGGACTTCAAATTTTAATCAACTTAATGCTTTGCCCGATTCGCTTACACCAAGGTCATTATATGTCATGAATTTTCAAAACATACTTTATTATTCTATTATTGTGAAAATCGAAGAGATTTATTTCATGTTCCTTTCTTTCTAGCATCTTAAAGTCAGCGAAATTCGTATTGAGACTAATGGCGGGGGAGAGATACGTTTAAACCTACTCATGAATAAACGAAGGAAATCTGACCTGACTCTCTCATTAAAAACATAATATTTAGCTAAGGACTCAAAGGTTTGTCAAATTAAAATGTTACGAGTTGATATATGTTATTGTTTTAGCACCATATGATATAAAATCTGTATTCGTTGTAACGATATGTTTTGTTTATATTCGCAAAGGTGTCTGGCGGAATTTTTCCTGCGTCAAGATTACTAAAGAAAATAACGAAAATATTGCAAATATATTATTTAACAATTTCACCCATTCAGTTTTGCCGTTAGGTTTTGTTACTGAGGTTTTCTCTCTTGGTCTGGAAGGCAACTGTATTTTATGCTAACACTGGTAAGAAGAATTATATGTCGGCCTTAGAAATTACCCAAATGTAAACTTAGTATTCATCTAGTTGAAAATTGAAAACATGTTTAAAATATGCAATCTATTTCATTTTTAGTCAGTTTTGGATGCCAATACCAACACCTTTGATCTTGCAGCTAATTAAATGTTAGATGGACGACCAAGACTGTGCATTGTGCTTTCGTTCTTTCAAAATTTGCAAAACTAAACCTTCGGAGAACGAAGTGATTCCAAAATTGAAGACTGTGTGTGGAACATACATTAAATCAGATGTTAGCCGAACGAACAGCAATTTTACCTGGGACAGTTTGTGGATGAGAGACAATCCTTTATGTCAGACTTGCAATGAACACGCAAAACATCTGTTGAGTTTAGATGATCGTCTCCAACAAATTCAAAAGGATTTGAATGACTTTGTAAAACTATTTCGTAATGAAGTATTTAAATATCTTAAGGAGAAAAGTGAAACCAAAGACAGGTATGTGTTTTCTAATATTCGTTTCGATAAAATACTAAACTTCAGCAAAATTTAGTTTTCTTACCTTTTCTGACCAAAATTCAATAAATTCGTCGTTGTCCTTAGTTGTAATATTTTTTTCAAGATAAGATATAATATGATGAACTTTATGCTCTTAAATTAATTCGAAGAACATGATTTTAGGTACGAAATCAAATACGTATGCTTATTTTATGCTTTAATACTTACAGTGACTGCAATCCAGCAATCATCCCGGAGATAAAAGAAGAAATATATTCCCATTCTGATGATAGTAATTCTTACGGTAGGTCATTGCTGTAGTAGATAATGTAATATTTGAAGTAATGTTTATTCCGTTTTTATGGTTAATTCACTACTAACATTAAAAAAACAACAGCACGAGGTTATGACACCTAAAATATTTGTTACGATAACATTATGATATTTGTCATTTAGGTAATGGATGGTCAGACGGTGGTGACCTTGAGAATGACAGTCCATCTACTGTAAATATCAAACCAGAGATAAAAGAAGAAAAACATTGCCATTCTGATGACAGTACATCTTACGGTAGGTCATTGACAGATTATGAATGCAATTTATTTCACTTCATTTTTGAATTTCGGGATTTAGAAGGATTAAAAATTACAGTGTTACCTGTGTTGTGTCATTTAGAACATATTTCAAGCCGGAAAGGCAGCCCCAAAAGAAAAGCTGCTCTAAAATGTAAAGTATCCAGGTAATACACCATACTGTAATTGTTATGATGGGGATCACATTTGCTCACAGGCACAAGCATTGGTCATTTTTAATTGTTTTCAAGGGTTTCAAAATGTTTTACAATTTATAGTATTATTACATTAATGATTTGGTTAGTAATTTTTATGAAATTCTGTAGGTGGTGCGAGATAAACTCTTCTGACGAAAACATAGAATCTGAAGACGATTTCGTTCCCATTACCCAAAATAGAAAAAGAGGACGAAAGAAAAACAGCAAGAGGGTTTCTAAAAGAACAAGCCGTAAAAGATCGAAGACTAACCAAACTCCGCAATCTGGCCTGAAATGGAAGTGTAAGATATGCAATGAAACGTATTTTTGCATTGTTATTTCTGAAAGGAGACACATGAGAATACTTCATCCTGAAGAAGAAAAAATAGACGGTTCTGTTTCGTGTGAAGTTTGTCAAGAAACGTTTGACGGTTCCGTTCTGCCTTACGAAATTCATTGTTTGGAACACAAAGGAGAACTCGCATTTGAATGCCAGTTTTGCCATCGAAAATTTCCTAATATTCAAAATTACACAGATCATTACAGATTCACAGTTTGTGGAAAACGTGTGATGATGGAAAACAGTGATGGAGTGGAGCAAACATTTAATTGCATTACATGTAACAAAAATTTCAGCGCAAACTACTTACTACTTCTCCATCGACTGAGTCACAGCGACTTTTCAAAAAGCCCTATTACTTGTGAAATTTGTGGAAAGCCATTTCCTGTTGATAATCGCGGGAGCTTCGTAATGGAAAAGCATTTTATTTCCCATACAAAAGAAATGCCTTACCCATGTGATATTTGTGGGAAGAGATACGGATACATCTACTCTTTGGAACAACATCGATTTTCCCATAAAGGTAAAATAAGCCAATGTGACACCTGTGGAAGTACTTTTACAAATCCTAACAGTCTTTACCAACACAAAAAACATATGCACTCTTCAAAGAAGAAAAAGGAAGTCAAAAAACCAGTGGAAGTAGTAGTATCTTGTGACATTTGTGGAAATAAATATAAAACACAACAGGGTTTAGAGCACCACAAAAACGTTGCGCACAACAACGAATGGGCAGAAAGTAATACTCCGGATACTAGTAACAGTTCAAAAAATCTCCAATGTAACATTTGTGGTTTGGATTTCATTCGAAAGGCAAATTACATGAAACACCTCAAGTCACATTTGGAAGAAAATCCCTTTGAATGTGCCAATCCAGATTGTCAACAGAAATTTCGAGTATTTTATGATTTAAATCAACATTACAATGACAATCCTAATTGCAAGTCTGTGAAGGAGGCAAAACAAGAGAAATACAAACACAAGTGTACAATATGTGGAAGACTTGAACGGACACAAGCCAGTCTTCAGGTGCATGAAATGACCCACACGGGGGAGAAGCCGCATATGTGTGATATTTGTGGAATGTCTTTCATTCGTAGAGACCGAATGTTACGACATACCCAAAAACACGATTTAAGTTACGTCGAAAACCCTCATAGCTGCAGAAGCTGTCCATTTAAATGCAAAACCCGAAAGGATCTCCTAAGACACTATAAAGAAACTCCAGCGTGTAATTCCAAAGTGCAAGAATCTAAAAAACACAAATGTGACATTTGTGGTAATAAATTCTATACGAAATTGAAACTTATGGTTCATTCTGAAGAGAAACACCAGGGAGAAGGCATCGACACGAAAATTACTAAATCACTACAATGCAAAAGCTGTGATAAAGTTTTCTACCTCAAACAACAACTTGTCAGACACGAAAGAATACATGAAAAGTCATAGTAGTGTACCCAGTCTATTAATTATCTAATCTAGAGTAATAAGCACAGACTATTTCAGTATTGGTAGGTTTGGTGCAATTAAACGCTGTTCAGTAGTTATTGTTGCATTTATAAAATCTTGAACCCTTTGAAAATTTTGTACTAAAATTTTGTACACTTATTTAGAAATCATTTCTTCAGAAAATAAAATAATCAATAATAAAATGATAATAAAATAAAATAATGTCTTTTTGTATGCCGTTAGAAATGGCTTACAGAGATTCCGTGATAGTAAAATCTAAATTCGCCTGTACACATCCATCCCTTTAATTCCTTTATCTGTAGTTAAGTATTTTCAGAAATTCTAACACCATGAGATCACGGTACATTTAAATCATTAGAAAGGTTTGTTTTCGAGGAGACGATTTGTACATTCGATTCTTCAGTTCTGTCAGCAACTCAATGTAATCCCCGAAATCTCACGCATCCCCAAAGGTACAAATCGTCGCCTCGAAAAATAATTTCCCTGTAGTAATAATAATAAATAACTAAAAATAGTTCCAAGTTTTTAAAACTAACAGCAAGCCGTAACAAAAGCGAGCCAGAGTCAAAATTAACCGTCTATATTATATAATGTGATAATTCTATATGAAATAATATTTACATTGCCAATAGATATAAAATATAGAATTGCGAATACTGAATTTCCTAATTTTTTCAAGGAAACACGAAAATAATGTTTTGGTAATGCAGAAATATTACAAAACCAATTAATTTTGTCATGACAACTCAAAACTAGTTTCAAAACTGAATTACATGTAAAAGAAATGTTTCAAGGTAAAAATATTATTGTCCACAATAATTCGGTTAATTGCAATGCAAATCAGTAAGGAATTGATTAAGTAGGTCAAACTAAAAATACTTCAATAAAATGCTGCTTGGATGGCTAGCTTCTCTCCTGTCAGATGTCCCTCAGTCTCAGTCCCTCCTGAGTTGCATGTCTTACAAGACAACAACGAACAAAGATAAGTTTGTATTGTATTGAATGTTTGCCTAATAATAGTCTTCTCAATTCTCTCTCAGGTTTAGACTACAACAACCGTCAAATTCAAATTCATGTTTACCAAAGTGTCATTTCAATTACAGTGCCACGCCTGTATTTCAATTTTCAAGTCTTTCATATGACAAATTCTAGTGCACCCAAAATATAATTACACCATTTTTGAAAACGATCAATAAATTCCCGTTGTCTATCAGCCGGTGACAAAATGGACAAAGATAATGTCATTGGAGCTTCATTGATCAATGAATCAGTAAGTCTTTACTCATACACAAATTATACAATTTTTTAAATTTTCCCTTGAGACACTTATAGTCACAATTATATTTGATATTCCTTGTAAATTCAACAGTGTAAGTCTAATTGTTTAATACTGTATAGTTAATCGAATAAAATTATTTGATCTACTGTGCTTCCATCACCAAACAGAAAATAAACAAATTTCGTGTTTTTTCAAGTTTCAACCGAACTGGTTGAATAATTCCAGCAAACTGGATCTTATGGCGAGATTTGACAGATTGTTTATTTATGTTCTTAGAGAACTTCTGTTCAATTTAATTTACTTTTTTCTACAATTTCGATAATATTGTAAAATTGATTTCGGATTTTAAATTACAGGAAAATATTCAACAGTAGTGTAGTACCTATAAACGGCCCCTTATAAAAGCCTAAAACGATCCCCAGGTAAGGTATAACATGGGACGCCAACGAGCAAAAGCTTAAAACGATCCCCAGGTAAGGTATAACATGGCTTTAGAGCTGATTAACGAGCCAGTATCGAGCCAGTATCGAGCCGAGCCCTTATCGAGCGAGCCGTTATCGAGCCGAGCCGTTTTCGAGCCGAGCCGTTGTCGAGCCGAGCCGTTATCGAGCCGAGCCGCTATCGAGCCGAGCCCTTATCGAGTGGCTCGCCGAGCTTTTCAACAAAACATAGATGGACCTCATGATGTAAAAGTAGTAGCAGATTAACACATCCTCCGGTAGGCACACATACGGTTCCCGTACTATAGTTTTATAATAAAATAAGTTTAATTCTAATTGAAAATTGCAAGCCAGTTCCTAAAAAGTAGTAGTATTATAATTCACACACATAATATATTAAGAATATAGCTAGGGTATTTAGAGTACAGTTGGGGTACAGTTAGGGTATTTAGGGTACAGTTAGGGTACAGTTAGGGAATTTAGGGTACAGTAAGGGAATTTAGGGTATTTAGGGTACATTTAGGGAATTTAGGGTATTTATGGTACAATTAGGGTATTTAGGGTACAGTTAGGGAATTTAGGGTATTTAGGGTGCAGTTAGGGAATTTAGGGTATTTATGGTACAGTTAGGGAATTTAGGGTATTTATGGTACAATTAGGGTATTTAGGGTACAGTTAAGGAATTTAGGGTATTTAGGGTACAGTTAAGGAATTTAGGGTATTTATGGTACAGGTAGGGTATTTAGGGTACATAGTTGTGGTACAGTTAGGGTATTTAGGGTACAGTTGTGGTACAGTTAGGGTATTTAGGGTACAGTTGTGGTACAGCTAGGGTATTTAGGGTACAGTTGTGGTACAGCTAGGGTATTTAGGGTACAGGTTGTGGTACAGCTAGGGTATTTAGGGTACAGATAGGGTACAAATAGAGAATTTAGGGTACAGCTAGGGTACAAATAGAGAATTTAGGGTACAGCTAGGGTACAAATAGAGATTTTAGGGTACAGCTAGGGTACAAATAGAGAATTTAGGGTACAGCTAGGGTACAAATAGAGAATTTAGGGTACAGCTAGGGTACAAATAGAGAATTTAGGGTACAGCTAGGGTACAAATAGAGAATTTAGGGTACAGCTAGGGTACAAATAGAGAATTTAGGGTACAGCTAGGGTACAAATAGAGAATTTAGGGTACAGCTAGGGTACAAATAGAGAATTTAGGGTACAGCTAGGGTACAAATAGAGAATTTAGGGTACAGCTAGAGTACAAATAGAGAATTTAGGGTACAGCTAGGGTACAAATAGAGAATTTAGGGTACAGCTAGTGTACAAATAGAGAATTTAGGGTACAGTTAGGGTATTTAGGGTACAGTTAGGGTACAGTTAGGGTATTTAGGGTATAGTTGAGGTATTTAGGTCACAGGGTATTTAGGATACAGTAAGGCACTTAGGGTATAGTTCTAGGGTCTACGGTCTAGGGTATTTAGGGTACAGTACAAATTAAAACGACCGAACTTATTAATTACTTTTTTTTCAATAAATGCAAATTTGCAGTAAAACGATTGGAAATAATAAAAAAATTTAAAGCGCAAGTTACAGTAAAATTACCACATTAAGGTGTTTGATTAACTTTCCGGTCTTTCTTGTTGGCCACTGTATGATTCCATAAGAAGCATTTAATAATTATTAAAAGGGTGAGGAAAACAAAAGATTTATTTTTGAACAATTCTATTTATTTTGAAAGAAATGTAAGCCGAGTTATTTTTCATTACATACTAATTTTTACCATCTTGTTCTAAAGCAATGATATATATTTATGGAATTCTTAATAAAAAGGGATGCCAACGAATAAATAGCAAACTATCATCTTGCCCTTCAGATTAAACTCTTTAAAGCCTTTGCGAATTTTCACATTGACTTTCATCAAATGGTTCAGATTCTCCAACAATGTTTGTCTCGCCATCTTCTCTGAATATGCAATATAAAAGTTCAGCACGACATTTTTGCACTTAATATATACTGCAAGCATTTACTCAATCTTTATTCGCAATATTATATGTATTTCTCACCCATGAAAAATTTTCTGTTTAAATGGACTAAATTGAGTCTCGTCTTCCTCAGGAGTACCAGGGCATAAAATGTCATCTGTACGACTTATTTTTTGTGGCGGCGCTTGATTATTGGAAATGGGATAGTTCCTATATATGAAAGTTTAATTACCCACAATTTAAAAAAATTTCACAAATGAAAAGACAATTTTAAGGAGCTACTTACGGACTTATTTTTTTATCCATTTCTTCACCTAAAGCCAGCCAAAGCATTTTACCAATGCGATCTTCCTTAGGCAAACAAAAGACACGCGGTGAATATTTTCGATAAATGTCATCCCATTCTATTTTCATGAACATGTCGTCCATGATGTTACTAATTTCTGTAAATATAGGAAAATGATAGCATGAAGCATATTTTACTTTCTTTTGAGTAAAATTCTTTTGGTATTTAAAAAATTGGAGTTTCAAGGATTTTTGTGTTAAAAACTGTAGGCATTGATTAACAACTTTGGCTTACTGTCTACAGCTTGCTGGTTTAATATTTTCTTTTCAATATTAAAATAATTATTCAAACAATAATTATGACCTTCAGCTTACTTGTCCGTGAAGTTTCGTCCAAATCAAAGGCCTCAGGATTTTTTTCCGCCATTAAATTTCTGAAATTTAGGGTTACTGATTCTTGAAAATTGTTGAATGTTGGACTTGACTTTGCAAAATGTGTAGTTCTGTATCCTCGTCCCTTAGCCAATTACTCAGTTGACCACATACATCAGTTGGAAGGCAATTTTAATCCACATCGGTGTCGGTAAGACAAGAGTTATTTTCAAGAAGAATAGGTTGCCGAATAATTTCTTTCCCTGATTGTATAATGACTTGAAAAGCTTTGAATAGGCCAGCATACGATTGTGTACCAAGATCAAAATTGACGCTGCCAATTTTACTAAATGAACACACACTTTCAGTTTGTATTCACCACACTGTGATTGCACGAACTTTAAACTTTAACTCAATGTACTATGTATGTACAGGGTATAAAACAACTAAAGTACCACCCTGTACAGGACAAACCTGAAATAGCACAGCAAAGCTATTTACATCAATCGAAATCCAGCACAAAGTTACATTACAATTCAAGTTTTTATCAAAATCGGTTGAAGATAAGTGAGTCACATAGTTACGTGAAACATAAAAGTACAAAATTGTACCCGGTTTTTGATCTTTCGGATTTTTCCTGGCCGAAAAAGTGGCTGTATTGAAATAATATTTTCAGAACTGCAATCCACGTAATATCAGTGATTATCCCTGAATTTTTCATAATAATCGAACAGGGGTACTTTAGTTGTTTTATACCCTGTACTTAGCATACATACTTATTATATATAAGTAAATATGTAATTGCTTAATTTGACTTGCGCAGTAAAATGGAATAACTAAATTTGTATAGAATTTTTTATAATGCCTTTCTACTTCTACTTTTCATAAACCATTGAACATATAACAATCATCCACTATGCAACAGTGAATTCACATTCAGTACTATTTCGTCCAAGCACTTTAATTGATAAACAACTTATTTTACGACTGATATTATTATCATGTCCAGTGAAGAGGAACAGCATTTTGAAGAGCTACAAAGTGAAAGTTCTTTGGGTGCTACCACTCAGGAAAAGTCATCAAAAAAACCGGAAAGTAAGCGTCGAAAACGGTCATCATCCAAACAACCCGAAAGTAAGCGTCGAAAGCAGTCATCATCAAAACAACCCGAAGGGAAGCGTCATAAACAGTCATCGTCGAAACTACCGGAAGGGGAGCGTCAAAAACAGTCATCATCGAAACAACTAAAAAAAGAGCGTCAAAAACGGTCAGAAATTCATGAGCATTTTGACATAAACGAAACTGGAAGTTGGGAATGCAAATATTGCAGGTAAATTTTCAAATATTTTCACTACTGATTATTATTCAGCAACATCTTATAACAATATTTTATCATATCATTACAGTGCCTTATTTGCCGTCATAAAAGACGGAACAACAAGTACTTGTCTTCGCCATTTGAAAAGTCAACATCCAACCGAAGCAAGAGATATGGAAACCAGTTGTACTTTTTCGGTAAGTATAAGACAGAAATACTTGTGGAAAGCTTAAGACTTCACAAATTTATTTTTTAATTACATTTTTAAAAAATCCCCAAATACCTTGTTAGGAAACATTTATACAGTGGCACTATAAATATAAAATACCAAACTTTCTGTAATTCATCAGCAAATCATTTAAAAAAATATTCTAATAGTATTATTGCATATATTTTTTTTAATTCAGCACAATATATAAATTTCCTAACAAGTTGTAACAATTTCATAAACCCAACGGTAATTCTTTACAAATTGCATGCAGTTTTCAGTAACAATTAAGTTAATAAAATAATCACATCTAGGAGTTTAAAATACAAGAGTTTCAAGAGAAGTTAGTGACAGCAATTGTAGTAGAATGCTTGCCGTTTTCCATTGCCGAATCTTCTGCTCTGGAGGATTTATTAAAATATTGCAACCCCGAAGTCGTAATGCCGTCTCGGTTTAAGTTGAAGACCGATATTATGGCAAAGTTTGACAGTGAAAAAGAGAAATTAATGGAAGAATTACAGGTTTACAATTATTACAATTTAAAAAATAATAAAAGTAATATATTAATATAAATAATGTACACTGATATTTGGAAAATAAATGTCGTCAATTATTTTGAATTTAAAGAATATTCCAGGCAAATTGTCTTGTACTACTGACAATTGGACATCATCAAATATGCACCCGTATCAAGGAGTAATTGTTCAGTACATTAATAAAGATTGGGAACTGTGCTCCACTGTATTGGATCTGACCATATTGGAGGGATCGCACACAGGGGTAAACATGGCTAATGCGTTAATTGAAGTCTTAGAAGAATTTCAAATTTCAGACAAATTAATTGCAATCACGACTGATAATGCTGCGAATAATAATACTATGATGAAGTCAATGGCCGATTACATGCAGAATAAGGTTCAGATTATTTGTTTTATATACCCTTTTAAATATTGGTGATGTCACTTAATTGCACTTAATGATATTTCAGGGATTGCTTTTTGATGCTCAAAATAATCATGTGCGATGTTTTGCACATATTGTCAACTTATCATGTGCTGCAGCATTTGAAGCCATTAAATCAAATGCTCCAATAAACAGCACTTACATCGGTGAAGACAATGAAGAAGGAAATTCATTGATTGCGAAGGTAAAAATAACATAAAGAGAGCCATCGCTCCATTCCTTTAAAAAAGCAAAACTGACCATTTCAAAAATGTAGGTACGCTGTGGCATTAAAGCAATTCGAAAATCTCATACAAAAAGAGAAACGTATAAAATACACTGCGAATCGCAAGGTATTACGCACAATGAATTGATATTAGACGTAAAAACAAGATGGAATTCGACATACGATATGATAAACCGTTTAATAAAAATGAAAGTTGTGAGTATTGATTTCATATTATACGCATTTTTTAAAATCCATTAATATATTATTTTTAACATATTAATAATAATTTTTTAATAAAATTGTTATTTTGCAGCCCTACACACACACACTGAGCGAGGACCCCGATTGCTCGAAATATTTAATTTCTGACAATGAATTTACAGCCCTTGAAAATATTGAGGCATTACTAAAAGTAAAGTTCGAAATACACTGTAAACATTTTGCATTGTTAGAAGTCACAATCAAAATCAATAGATAAGGCAAATGTCAATATTATGCACAGATGGAGACATTAAAATTTTGCTTTTCATTTCCAGCCTTTCAAATCTGTCACAGAAGACATTTCGAATCAAAATTTTCCTACCATTTCACTATGCGGACTTCTTTATGTCGAACTTTTTGACCACCTAGAAAAGTTTTTTCCAAATAAATCAAATAAAAAAAAGCCATTAAACAAGGATACTAATGAACTCTATCCACAATGGATGCAAACCGCAGCAAAATCAGCTTGGGAGAAACTCAATAATTATTACCCATCTTCTGACGGATTAGTATACGTAATCGGATCAGGTATTTTAGTATAATTTATAAAAAAATTGACGTTAGTTACTTCATGTACGCCTTTATTCGTTTTATTTCGTAGTAATGGATCCCAGATGCAAGCTTCAGTGGTTTAGCAAGCAATTTCCGCAAGATGTTATTAATAAGTATACAAAGTAAGCTTTAATGTTATGGTTTATAATATAATAATATAATTTTATAATAGTTTTTTAATATGATATTCATAAAACAAATGATCTATTAAACTGTACAGTAATGTATGTATTTAGGGCCATAACAACATATTGGAAAAATAACTATAAACAAACTTCTAACGAACAGTTATTTGATCCTACTTCCCCAAAGCCGAAAAACCCTTTTGCAAGGCACATAAAGGCAGTTCATGCAACACGAAAAAAAGACGAACTCGAGGTGTATTTATCAGACGAAACGTCAATGAATTGGGAGAAGTCTGCACTGGAATGGTGGAAAGTATTATCAAATATTAAAATGAGCAAATGCTTACTTAAGGATGGATGATTTCAAAATAAGTTACATTTTTCATTAAATTTTAGCTTCACGAGGACGAGTTTCCCAATTTGGCGAAAATGGCAAGAGATTTTCTCTGCATACATGGATCAGGAGTTCCAGTGGAGTGTCTTTTTTCAAATGGGCCTGATTTGCTAAGGAACCGTCGGCAATCTCTGGCTGATGAGACCATAAGAAAATGCATTTGCTTAAAGCTGTGGTTAACAAAATCACCAAAATGCACTTATGGGAAAGCGGCAGCTGAAAAGATGAACGGATTTGATCAGTAAAATTAAGTGGGTTTGAGTGAAGCTGTAAAAATGTAAAAGAACATAAAATGTAACACGCAATTGAACACTCATGAATAGGTAATTTGTCAATAAAATCGTTTTCAACTACATGTTTTGTCGAAACCCAATGATTACAAATTTTTTTGCATAACAATAATTACTGATACTGATATCCCACAGTTAAACCAATATGCTCTCATTAAAGTTTCATAAACCCTAAATACCATAACTGTACCCTAAATACGCTAACTGTACCCTAAATACTCTAACTGTACCCTAAATACCCTAACTGTACCCTAAATACCTAACTGTACCCTAAATACCCCAATTATACTTTAAATACCCAAACTGTACCCTAACTGTACCCTAAATACCCCAACTTTCCTTCCAATGCCTTAACTGTACCCTAAGTATTGTCCCTTTATACTCCGCCATTGTCCACTTATATGGCTGAATAAAAATGTAGTGGTACACAGACTAAACACAATTAAAATTAACCGAATCTTAAAATAGTATATTTTTGGAAATTATAATTTTTTCCTAAATATTTTTCCTGTCATTGTTCTAAACATCAATTTTTAGTTATTTAGTAACCGTGGTTATCTTTGTTCTACCAAATGGGTCACTTGTTGTATTATCGACATTTGTAAATTTTGAGGCCCGACTCTAGTAAGATTTTTTTATAAACGAGCCGTTGTCGAGCCGCTCGATAAGGGCTCGGCTCGATAGCGGCTCGGCTCGATAACGGCTCGGCTCGACAACGGCTCGGCTCGAAAACGGCTCGGCTCGATAACGGCTCGCTCGATAAGGGCTCGGCTCGATACTGGCTCGATACTGGCTCGTTAATCAGCTCTACATGGCTTATATCCTAGCCTGGTTACAAGTGCCTAAGACTCAGACCCAAGGTAAAGTACCTGCACTAAGGGTCTCGTATAAGAATAGATGCATTGTATAGCTGTCAATCAAATGCTGGAGCTAGACACAGCGGACCCTCTGTGTGCATCCCAATATAGTAATAGACACATACACAACAAACACAGTCAGACATAATGCTAAGTAAAGTATATCAAACAACACAAGGTATTCGAAGACCAACCCAGTTACCCGAAGACCACCACAAAGTATCCGAAGACCAACCCAGTTACCCGAAGACACGCTTAGTTACCCGAAGACCAACCCAGTTACCCGAAGACCCGCTTAGTTACCCGAAGACCAGCTTAGTTACCCGAAGACCCGCCCAGTTACCCGAATACCCACCCAGTTACCCGAATACCCACCCAGTTACCCGAATACCCGCCCAGTAACCCGAATACCCGCCAAGTAACCCGAATACCAACCCAGTTACTCAAATACCCACCCAATTGCCCGAATACCAACCCAATTACCCGAATGTCGACCCAATTACCCGAATATCGACCCAATTACCCGAATATCGACCCAATTACCCGAATATCGAACCAATTACCCTAAAATCGACCAAGTTACTCGAAAACGACCTAATTATCCGATATAGACCAGGTTACCCCAAATGGGAGCTCCAGTTAGCCGAATGAATGCGAATACAAAATGATATGTACACAGTTAACGATTCTCAAAATGGTGTAATTTATTCAATGTAAGAAATCAATTTATTTCATCATAACTCAATGTTGAACAATTTTTTACATTGTTTCCCGAATGAGCAAAACGTGCAGCCGAATGAGCAGAACGTAAAACCGAATGAGCAGAACGTGTTACCGAATCAGCAGTGCATTCAAGCGCATGAGCAGTGCATTCAAGCGCATGAGCAGTGCATTCAAGCGCATGAGCAGTGCATTCAAGCGCATGAGCGGTTTATTCAAGCGCATGAGCAGTGCATTCAAGCATGAGCAGTGCATTCAAGCGCATGAGCAGTACAGTCATCCTCATGAGCAATACATCCAATTATACAAGAAGTATATTCAAGTGCATGAGCAATACATTGATATATAAACAGTTCTTGGAGAATATTACTCATTCAAGGAAAGTTCTCCATTCGCTAAGTATCTCTAATTTTTACACTGGTGCTTGAAGATGGCCTACAAATGTTCAATATGCAAAAAACAGTTTGCCACAAACTATAACTTACAACGACATTTCACCACCCAGCATCATTCAGAACCAGATATTTCTCAATTTCGTGCTGAACCCAGAACACCTCCAGGATCTATACGATTACGTTCGTTTCAAGAAGAAGATGAATCTAATGATTCGAATACTAGTGATACTAGTAGTACTAGTATTAATTCTGTCGTGGAGGAGGAGCTAATTCCTATTGAGTGTATTAGAATGTATCAAAGGATCGTTTACAACGCCGAGTTTGGTAAAGTAAAACTTACGAAAAAGATTCTAAGGGACCTGCTCGATAAAACAACTTGTGAAGACGATATTTGTAGTAATGAGGAAAATATTGGAGATAGCGATGACGAATCAGATAAAGAAGACGAAAATGAGTCGGCCATGGATTCTGAAGAAGATTCTGATGCGGAGGATATGGATGATCTTGAAGATGAACCTCTATGTGACATATCACTCGAAGTATTAAGAGTTATTCTCAAGGCGGCTGGAAAATATTCATTCAAATTGACAAAGGATAACTTCAATACAATTATCGATGCCCTTATTTAAACTGTAAATGTATTATTACTTCAAATAAATATGTTGAAATAAATCAAAAACTAATGAAGCTATTATTGTACTATTATTGACAAAGATCACCAAGAGCTAATAAATACCGTTAGAATAATAATAAATGCCATTGCTTGAAGAAACTGTAAAAGACAATGGTCGCGCCCCTCATTTTGTCTATAAATACAACTGTGTATGGATACATGAGATTCTGGATGCAAATGTTATGTACAGCGTATAGAACTTTCCAGAACAATGTAATTTTATTCAATGTAATAAATCAATCTGTTTCATCATAACCCACTGTTGTATAAGTTTTTACATTGTTTACTGTTAAGCGAATTGAAGCATCCAAATTTTCCAGAGACTCCCTTTGCATCGCAGACATTTGAATTATGAGGTAGTGAAGCATAGTTGGATTAACTACGACAAGATTTACACGACCGTTGACCATTTGATGTAGTTTAATGATGGGCTCAAATGTCAAAGGAAGAATGTCATGACTAATAGTCACGGGTGGAATATTCGATTGCACATGCCATTCCTGAAAAATATCAAAATAACAACGTTAACCTTAAATAACAAGAAGAGCCCCTCTATGCCTTGGGCATATATATCCGAAGGATAGGGCTATGCCATAGGCATATATATCCGAAGGATAGTGGCATATATATCCGAAGGATAGGGCTATGCCATAGGCATATATATGCAGAGCATAAGATAGGGAACCCCACCTCTCCGCGGAAGAGAAGGCAAACTTACTGATTCAATTCTTTGAGTTGTTTTGTCCAAGCCAAATCCAACCTCTGTTTGCTTTCAGTACTGCTCCTAGGTCGCTAAGTCCTTCCAATGAACTATTATATTGCTCGATTGAGTGTGAAAAGTATATGACAACTGATAATAATGGTATTAATACCAAAAGAGCAACAAGAATGATAACTGTCAGACACCAAATGGCAGATGTAAAATCTTCTTGACAGTCGACAGACGTTTGATTGTAGACTTCAGCTGTAGCAATGCGGCTCTCAATATGATTATCCATGATTGAGTGAAACGGAAACTTTTATATGTTTCACATTTTATAAGCAACAGAAATGAGAAAGGATATACTATTTTAAGAAAAATAACTGTATTTCGTAAACGAAAAATTCTTCTAGGTCAAGTAACATTTTAACAACGGTCAAATTACATGATTGTTCAGTTTAGGTAGTGACATGTCATTAACGGTCAAATTACACGATTCTATACTTTTAGTAGTGACATTTTAATAACGGTCAAATTACATGATTGTACATTCTTAGTAGTGTATTACTCAAACCAATTACCAATTACTCAAGTTCACAAACTAATCTATACCGCTAGCACAAATACCGTTATCATAAATGTAAGTAACGGCTGACGTCATCCCTTTTACTTCTAAATATATACATCTCTATTTTGTTTAGTATACAAGGCATACACATTCAGTAGTGACATTTTATTAACGGTCAAATTACATAATTGTATATTTTTGGTAGTATATCCTTCAAAGGACGTATCCCTTTATGACGGTTACCAATTTTCTCAAAGTTCACAAATTAGTTTTAAATACCGTTAGCACAAATACCGTTATCATAAATGTAAATATTTTGTTTAGTATAAAAGGCATGGCAGTATCATTCCTATACATCAAAGCGTAGGAGTTATCCTTACAACCAACATTTGTTCCTGAAACATCCTGTAAACATTTATCAAGAAAATGGAAGTTCAGAGTACTAACCAGTGTACAGATAGTGCGAGCGGTTCTCCTAGTATAATTCAACGTCGGTGTGTGGACTTTGCATTACAAGACGTATTAGAAAATCAAAAAATTAAGGAAATGCAGTCTAAACTGGAGCAGATTGGTGTTGATGAACCTACTCTTCCACAAGTTAATCAGGGAGATCCGCTTACTAATTCCGACTGGACTGAAACAGTTCAAGACGAGTTCACAGGAAGTGGAATGACTGGTTTAAAATGGAATCTTACGACAGGAATATTAATGGAGGTATTTGCTTCACCTTTGAAGAAAACTGATGAAGCAGGTGCTATCAAAAGGAAGGATATATTCGTTGGTGAAGAGAAAACTCTCTTGTGCGACGCCACAGAGGAAGGTTCTCTAACAATGCCGATCGAAAGTAGTAACAAAAATGTTCAGAAGAAGCAAAAAATGAAGTTCGTTTCCTTAGAAAGTGGTTCCTATAAAACTAAAGCGAGACAATGGCATATGTTTTTGGATTGTCTAGGACCACGAGAAAATTTTCTTGAGGAAGAAAAATATTCTATACCTGATTCTGACATAGATGATGACGATGACAAGAGAGTGAAAATAGGCGATGAAGTATTTCAAGCATTGGTCATGAATAATAACTTGGAAACAATTCCGGAGCTTGGACTTTTGACAATACAATCACTGGAATTTAGTGAAGGCATTATGGTGATGCGGACGTCATCAAAATACAATACGGCGGGGGAGATAATTTTATTTCCACAGGAATGTATTGACGAGGTTGTCCTAAACATTAGGAAGCATATTGACGCTGGAATGCTGGGTAAATGCCGCCATGTAAATAATACGCATTCATTGATCTATTCGTCGTGTTACATCAAGATTTTTAGAATAGACAATTTACAAAGGAATCAATTGATTGGCTTTCAACTGCATAAGCGTGAAGGCTGTATGATGCATAGTGTTCACATCCTGCTCCATGAGGTTCCACTGTTTTTAAAAAAGTTGGGGCTTTATTGGTTATGTCGTCGTTTGGTTGGAAGTGGTTTATTACCCTGCCCTCATGCGGATGACGTTCCCAACCCACATGTCAATATTTTGTCCGTGTGTCCACCATATTGTGTTTGTCGACCTAACCGTCGACAGGGGGAAACGGTCTCTGAGCACTAGCAGGGGAAATCAAAAGGTTGACTCAACTGAATATAATGAAAGGATGCTCATATACTACTAAAAATATACAATCATGCAATTTGACCATTAATAAAATGTTACTGCTAATTCCGTGGTATCATGTAATTTGACCGTTAATAAAATGTCACTACTGAATGTGTATGCCTTGTATACTAAACAAAATAGAGATGTATATATTTAGAAGTAAAAGGGATGACGTCAGCCGTTACTTACATTTATGATAACGGTATTTGTGCTAACGGTATAGATTAGTTTGTGAACTTGAGTAATTGGTAATTGGTTTGAGTAATACACTACTAAGAATGTACAATCATGTAATTTGACCGTTATTAAAATGTCACTACTAAAAGTATAGAATCGTGTAATTTGACCGTTAATGACATGTCACTACCTAAACTGAACAATCATGTAATTTGACCGTTGTTAAAATGTTACTTGACCTAGAAGAATTTTTCGTTTACGAAATACAGTTATTTTTCTTAAAATAGTATATCCTTTCTCATTTCTGTTGCTTATAAAATGTGAAACATATAAAAGTTTCCGTTTCACTCAATCATGGATAATCATATTGAGAGCCGCATTGCTACAGCTGAAGTCTACAATCAAACGTCTGTCGACTGTCAAGAAGATTTTACATCTGCCATTTGGTGTCTGACAGTTATCATTCTTGTTGCTCTTTTGGTATTAATACCATTATTATCAGTTGTCATATACTTTTCACACTCAATCGAGCAATATAATAGTTCATTGGAAGGACTTAGCGACCTAGGAGCAGTACTGAAAGCAAACAGAGGTTGGATTTGGCTTGGACAAAACAACTCAAAGAATTGAATCAGTAAGTTTGCCTTCTCTTCCGCGGAGAGGTGGGGTTCCCTATCTTATGCTCTGCATATATATGCCTATGGCATAGCCCTATCCTTCGGATATATATGCCACTATCCTTCGGATATATATGCCTATGGCATAGCCCTATCCTTCGGATATATATGCCCAAGGCATAGAGGGGCTCTTCTTGTTATTTAAGGTTAACGTTGTTATTTTGATATTTTTCAGGAATGGCATCTGTGCAATCGAATATTCCACCCGTGACTATTAGTCATGACATTCTTCCTTTGACATTTGAGCCCATCATTAAACTACATCAAATGGTCAACGGTCGTGTAAATCTTGTCGTAGTTAATCCAACTATGCTTCACTACCTCATAATTCAAATGTCTGCGATGCAAAGGGAGTCTCTGGAAAATTTGGATGCTTCAATTCGCTTAACAGTAAACAATGTAAAAACTTATACAACAGTGGGTTATGATGAAACAGATTGATTTATTACATTGAATAAAATTACATTGTTCTGGAAAGTTCTATACTCTGTACATAACATTTGCATCCAGAATCTCATGTATCCATACACAGTTGTATTTATAGACAAAATGAGGGGCGCGACCATTGTCTTTTACAGTTTCTTCAAGCAATGGCATTTATTATTATTCTAACGGTATTTATTAGCTCTTGGTGATCTTTGTCAATAATAGTACAATAATAGCTTCATTAGTTTTTGATTTATTTCAACATATTTATTTGAAGTAATAATACATTTACAGTTTAAATAAGGGCATCGATAATTGTATTGAAGTTATCCTTTGTCAATTTGAATGAATATTTTCCAGCCGCCTTGAGAATAACTCTTAATACTTCGAGTGATATGTCACATAGAGGTTCATCTTCAAGATCATCCATATCCTCCGCATCAGAATCTTCTTCAGAATCCATGGCCGACTCATTTTCGTCTTCTTTATCTGATTCGTCATCGCTATCTCCAATATTTTCCTCATTACTACAAATATCGTCTTCACAAGTTGTTTTATCGAGCAGGTCCCTTAGAATCTTTTTCGTAAATTTTACTTTACCAAACTCGGCGTTGTAAACAATCCTTTGATACATTCTAATACACTCAATAGGAATTAGCTCCTCCTCCACGACAGAATTAATACTAGTACTACTAGTATCACTAGTATTCGAATCATTAGATTCATCTTCTTCTTGAAACGAACGTAATCGTATAGATCCTGGAGGTGTTCTGGGTTCAGCACGAAATTGAGAAATATCTGGTTCTGAATGATGCTGGGTGGTGAAATGTCGTTGTAAGTTATAGTTTGTGGCAAACTGTTTTTTGCATATTGAACATTTGTAGGCCATCTTCAAGCACCAGTGTAA
This sequence comes from Yoshiicerus persimilis, assembly GCA_020352615.2. Classification (NCBI taxonomy): domain Eukaryota; kingdom Metazoa; phylum Arthropoda; class Collembola; order Entomobryomorpha; family Tomoceridae; genus Yoshiicerus; species Yoshiicerus persimilis. The sequence continues at coordinate 87,310,774 of CM036940.2, forward strand.
AAATTAGAGATACTTAGCGAATGGAGAACTTTCCTTAAATGAGTAATATTCTCCAAGAACTGTTTATATATCAATGTATTGCTCATGCACTTGAATATACTTCTTGTATAATTGGATGTATTGCTCATGAGGATGACTGTACTGCTCATGCGCTTGAATGCACTGCTCATGCTTGAATGCACTGCTCATGCGCTTGAATAAACCGCTCATGCGCTTGAATGCACTGCTCATGCGCTTGAATGCACTGCTCATGCGCTTGAATGCACTGCTCATGCGCTTGAATGCACTGCTGATTCGGTAACACGTTCTGCTCATTCGGTTTTACGTTCTGCTCATTCGGCTGCACGTTTTGCTCATTCGGGAAACAATGTAAAAAATTGTTCAACATTGAGTTATGATGAAATAAATTGATTTCTTACATTGAATAAATTACACCATTTTGAGAATCGTTAACTGTGTACATATCATTTTGTATTCGCATTCATTCGGCTAACTGGAGCTCCCATTTGGGGTAACCTGGTCTATATCGGATAATTAGGTCGTTTTCGAGTAACTTGGTCGATTTTAGGGTAATTGGTTCGATATTCGGGTAATTGGGTCGATATTCGGGTAATTGGGTCGATATTCGGGTAATTGGGTCGACATTCGGGTAATTGGGTTGGTATTCGGGCAATTGGGTGGGTATTTGAGTAACTGGGTTGGTATTCGGGTTACTTGGCGGGTATTCGGGTTACTGGGCGGGTATTCGGGTAACTGGGTGGGTATTCGGGTAACTGGGTGGGTATTCGGGTAACTGGGCGGGTCTTCGGGTAACTAAGCTGGTCTTCGGGTAACTAAGCGGGTCTTCGGGTAACTGGGTTGGTCTTCGGGTAACTAAGCGTGTCTTCGGGTAACTGGGTTGGTCTTCGGATACTTTGTGGTGGTCTTCGGGTAACTGGGTTGGTCTTCGAATACCTTGTGTTGTTTGATATACTTTACTTAGCATTATGTCTGACTGTGTTTGGAGTAGATCCAGTTCAAGCGTAAGAATTTCAAATAGTTAATTTTGGAGGTGTCGCAAATTAGAAAAATACGGATTTCAAAAGGTCGGATATTAAATTTTGGACTTTTTACAAAAAACCAGAATCTTTTTGGCAGTGTATTTTAGGAAGTATACCAACTTAAAATTCTTGTCAAAATTTCGAAATGTTTTTGAAAAACTGCTTTACAGCCTCAGAACTGGGAAAATTTGAGCAACCATGGCGGCATATGCGTACATATGTTACAATTTATATCTAAAATACTTTTAAAAATATTACCAAGTACAAAAAATTTACACTTTTTTGAAAAAAATGTCAAATTTTGAAACGTTAATATATCATTAACGCAACTGATTCCAAGAACAAAACAAACGACATTGCGTAGTGGGATACCCGACCAACCATTCTGCTTGGTTTTTGTTCTTGGAATCAGTTGCATTTCTTGCCAAATGGAGTTCAAAAAAGAACAAAATTTTAGAAAATAAAGGCTTGTGCATTAATGTTGGTACGTCATTTGAGGAGAGGAGCATTTGGAATTTCCATTTGTGGACAATGAACAAACTTAATTAGAATAGAAAATACTACCAACTCTTTAAAATTTTCAAAATTCATTTAAATAAAATAATCTTGATCGCCACGGGGTAATTTAGTGCGCTTATTTCAAATGTGAAAACAGTTTTATCATAACTTTAAAAATAGGGGAGTGGCTGACCACCCACTATTTAAAAATTTCAAAATTCATTTAAATAAAATAATCTTGATCGCTACGGGGTAATTTAATGCGCTTATTTCAAATATGAAAACAGTTTTATCATAACTTTAAAAATGGGGGAGTGGCTGACCACCCACTATTTAAAATTTTCAAAATTCATTTAAATCAAATAATATTGATCGCCACGGGGTAATTTAGTGCGCTTATTTCAAATATGAAGACCGTTTTATCGTAACTTTGAAAATGGGGGAGTGGCTGACCACCCACTATTTAAAATTTTCAAAATTCATTCAAATAAAATAATTTTGATCGCCACGGGGTAATTTAGTGAGCTTATTTCAAATATGAAAACAATTTTATCATAACTTTGAAAATAGGGGAGTGGCTGACCACCCACTATTTAAAATTTTCAAAGTTTATTTAAGTAAAATAATCTGGATCGCTACTGGGTAATTTAGTGTGCTTATTTCAAATATGAAGACCGTTTTATCATAACTTTGAAAATGGGGGAGTGGCTGACCACCCACTATTTAAAATTTTCAAAATTCATTCAAATAAAATAATTTTGATCGCCACGGGGTAATTTAGTGTGCTTATTTCAAATATGAAAACAGTTTTATCATAACTTTGAAAATAGGGGAGTGGCTGACCACCCACTATTTAAAATTTTCAAAATTCATTCAAATAAAATAATTTTGATCGCCACGGGGTAATTTAGTGTGCTTATTTCAAATATGAAAACAGTTTTATCATAACTTTGAAAATAGGGGAGTGGCTGACCACCCACTATTTAAAATTTTCAAAGTTTATTTAAGTAAAATAATCTGGATCGCTACTGGGTAATTTAGTGTGCTTATTTCAAATATGAAGACCGTTTTATCGTAACTTTGAAAATGGGGGAGTGGCTGACCATCCACTATTTAAAATTTTCAAAATTTATTTAAGTAAAATAATCTTGATCGCTACGGGGTAATTTAGTGTGCTTATTTCAAATATGAAGACCGTTTTATCATAACTGTGAAGATGGGGGAGTGGCTGACCACCCACTATTTAAAGTTTTCAAAATTCATTTAAATCAAATAATATTGATCTTTATTGAGTATTTCAAAAATCCAAAACGCAATCGACTTCTGTGAGAAATGATTTGGTTTAATTATAATAACATTAAAGCTTTCGAAAGAATTGCTGTACTTTTAAATGCTGCATATTTGTAGAACTTACCAAATCTCAATAAATGTTGTATCTCAAATCTCAATAAATACATATCTGGAATCTTGTTAAGTAATTTTTAAATAAATACATATCCGGACTCTGGTTATGCAATTTTTAAATAAATGCATATCCGGAATCTTGTTATGTAATTTTTAAATAAATACATATCCGGACTCTGGTTGTGCAATTTTTAAATAAATACATATCCGGACTTTGGTTATGCACGTGCGGAACAGAGAGTGGAACTGTCAGAAAAGCAGTATCGCATAGCCTATGAAGAGTCCCGCGCCACTACTTTGACTCAACTCTCCTGGTTCCATCTCTATTCCGCATACTTATTACGGTAAGCATAGATTACGCGCATGTATAAAAATCTAATAGGTTAACGGGGTGTCTCAAGTAGACTGCCGGGAATACCCTTGGCTACTGCCTTCACGTTGAACTGGATCTACCCTTTGTTGTGTATGTGTCTATTACTATATTGGGATGCACACAGAGGGTCCGCTGTGTCTAGCTCCAGCATTTGATTGACAGCTATACAATGCATCTATTCTTATACGAGACCCTTAGTGCAGGTACTTTACCTTGGGTCTGAGTCTTAGGCACTTGTAACCAGGCTAGGATATAAGCCATGTTATACCTTACCTGGGGATCGTTTTAAGCTTTTGCTCGTTGGCGTCCCATGTTATACCTTACCTGGGGATCGTTTTAGGCTTTTATAAGGGGCCGTTTATAGGTACTACACTACTTTCAACAGAGGGTAAGGACAACGGAAAATTCTGCTGAGAAAGAAAACCCGAAAAAAGCGAAAGGTGAAACGGTTCAAAGTAAAATTGATGGAACCCAATGTAACGATGATGTAATAAATCCTTTCGGAAACCGTACAAATCCAATGCTGATTGAATTGGTAGGTACATTTAAAGTGTTATTCTGTATCCATTCATTACTAAAAAAAACATTAATTAATACGTGTGTACTTGTAGGTCATAAAATGTTTCCTGGAGCCTTTAAATTTTGAAGAAATTAAAACCTCCCGTTTCATTTCTAAAATTTGGAGTTCTGCCGGACTGACTGCATTGAAAGCTCGCTCAAAAATTATATTTTCTCGACAGACCCCTTCACGGAGTCCATTTAATTTCTTTTCTATATTTCCAAGTGAAACGCTGGAAAGTGTTCCTTTCACTACCTTCAGCTTTAGGTGTGACATCCTCACCCCGCCGTTGGCCATTGATGAATTACACTATTTTTTCGGAAATCAACAAAAGAACATCAAAAAATTGGAGTTTAATGATTTGCAATTATCAAACGAAAGTGGCCACCAAATTGGCAGGTACGATATTAGTTCGTGGTTACAGAATTCAGCTATGACCAAACCTAATACTAAATACATTACAAAACTTGAGATTTCTGTTTTGAGATCTGAACCTCACTATGGCTTTGTTGGTTCAACACCTATATTCGTGAACACAAGTGCCCTTGTAAACATCAAGGAATTTATACTTACGGATTGTGCGGTAAACCTTCAAGACGGTATCGTACTTAATTCAAACAAAATAAAATTTGACGATGTCGATTTTTATAAAAATGGAAGTAAATTGACTGAGGTCTGCGTCAACGATTTTATCGATTTCTCAAAAGCCAAGGAAATTACTTTGTTCAACATTGATTGCGAAAGCGAAGCAACTGACATTATTTTGGACCTGGACAGAAATTCCGACATCAAACTTGAATTCCTTCGTGTGTCGGGTATTACATTGGAAAACTTTGAGACTTGTAGATGGACTGTCAATCATTTATATTTAGATGGAATGAATTTTACTGAGAGTTCAAGGATGCAAATAAAAAAACTTACAAACATGAATTCTGAAAACTGGATGCCTCGTTCAGTGATTATGAATGCAACCAACATGTAGTTCTACGTAATCTCAAAGCAATGAAGTTGGGTTCACGCTCCGACAGCTTAATTCGTCTATTTTTACATTCTGGAATTTTGAAGTGTCCTGCTTTGGTTGAACTTCATTTGAACACTCATAAATATAATATAATACAGTTGGCCAGGATTCCTCAAACAGTCAAGATTCTTACGCTGCAGGACATTTTCATTAAAGATGAAGGAATAAATATCAATTTGAATTTAAATACACTCATTTTGAGGAACTACCGTATTTCCCAATTAGAAAAGGCGTGCGGCACTCACATTCAGACTGCCAATTTAGTTTTATCATTTCCAGTCAAATATCATATCAAATGCCATGAGGATTTCCTAAAATTCTTGAACAATCAAAATATCTGCAGTGGTTCGGATGGGCGTATTTATGCTGGTCCATTTAGCTGGAAGAAATGCCGTGAGAATGAAGAAGAAAGTGAAGCAGAAGAAAGAGAATATGAAATGGAAGAAAGTGACGACGAAATGGAAGAAAGAGAAGATGAAGTGGAAGAAAGAGAAGATGAAATGGAAGGAAGTGAAGATGAAATGGAAGAAAGCGAAGATGAAATGGAAGAAAGAGAAGATGAAATGGAAGAACGAGAAGATGAAGAGAAAAAAAGAGAAAATGAAGAGGAAGAAAGAAAAGAAGATGGAGTGGACGAAAGAGAAGATAAATTTGAAGAAAAGCAATATGAAGTAGAAAAAAGTGAAGAAGAATTATTTGAAGGAAGTCGTCTAAGAGCTTATGTCGACAGAAAATCCAAATATTATGTATTTGAAAATAAAATAGGAAAAGCCATTGATTTTGAGAAGTTTGATGCGATCATGGCGAACAGCTTTTCTAACAAACACTATTAATTACTTTTACTTTTGTATTAAATGTTTAGTTAAATTGCATGTTTTTAGCAAAAACCCTAATGCTTTATCAAATGACTTTATTTTAGCGATGAACCTCAAAAGATAATAGTAGTTATTATAAGCAGGGTTGCTATTAAAGTACTAGTAATGTAGCTTCCCATTCCTAACATTTTTTGTCCTGGATACGCAAAAGTCATTCCGTAATGTACAAAGCTTGCTTAAAAAGATGAAAAGAACAAATAAATGTCGTTTGCAGTTTTATCAATGAATGAAAACAAACTATCTACTTTAATCTGATTTGTATGTATTGTAATTGCGACATGTATTGTTAATTATATTGAATACAATAAGCAATATTAAATTTTGTTTTTGTTGATTGAAGTTACGTAAATATCAAACCAATATTTCAGATAATAGTTAAATCAACATTTTCGAGTGTATTATTTATACAGTAATTTTGGGAATCAATGACTTGAGGGTAGCTGGCAAGACGTCCTGCAAACCCAAGATACCATTCATAGAGCTGAGACAGGAAGTGCCATCTAGCGCGGGAAGCAAGACCGGATACTTGAACAGAGTTGTACAACTAGTATGATTTACGGTTGGTTGATACAGTGTTTGCGAGGTACAGGCCACTGCTTGTTCCGTAAACCCTTTTAAGAGAGTCGTGACTTGATCCCTGACTCCAGCCGGACAAAAGGCGTTCTAAATTATAAAAATTATAGCAGTTTTAATTAGTCCTTGGGATAGATAATAAATAACCTGTTTATCTCATCAAAATAAACAGCGAGATTCTAAAGTCACGCAGCATAGGGGACTTGTTTTTAAAATTTGCGATATGCATCTTACTCATATGTATGTGTTTACCAGCTTATACAAATGTATTAGAAGCATGTTGTAAATTTTAGCACCACGTGACCTATGCTGCATGACTTTAGAATCTCGCTGTATCTAATCCATTACAAAATCATCTACGAAACCTATAAGCATCCGACTAATCATTCCTATAATCTCCACCATTCATGCATTATAAAACATAAATTTAAATAAAAAGTTATGTTTACGTTAGCCTCAGCTCTGTCGGTGCCATTGTAGTCGCATTTACAGAATTGCTTTTCGAAATTGCAAGTGCCACCGGCTGGGGCTCCGTGTGTGCACATGCAATCAATATTGCACGCGATTTCGAAAGCTGCCCTCGCCTGAGTGTTTACATTTGAGTAGCATTGCTGTGCAATAAATTCACACTGTAGTGTTACAACGGGTAGAGTCGGGAAAGGCGCGTTTCCTGAAAATAAATATATATATGCATTATTCGAGCTAGTTAAGCAAAAACTAAATTATATTTAAATGGCGAAATAAGTAGGACATTAATTAACTTCACTTTACCGTCTTCCGGGTATTGGCAAATGCATACGCCGTTTTTATTGCACGCTCCACTTGTAGCGTTATGTTCTTTTCTACAGTCACATGCACAAGGATCAAAGCCTAAAACAGCATTTAATGGAGGAGGTGCGCACTGAAGCGCTGTTATTAGATTTGGACGCATCGTTGTGCTAGCTGGTTTCAGAATCGGAGATAGAACCCCTTTCAAACCTTGTCCGTCAATTCCTGCTAATAAAAAATTTGAATATTAAAGTCAATTCAGAGTCCACTCAGAATTTTTGTTAGCAAAATACATCGTAAAGAAGATCCATTTTACCTGCAATGGAAAGTACAGGGACTAGAGCTAAAATGCATATCATGTTAAGACCCATCTTTGATTTATAAATATTAGCAAGTTTAGAATATTGCCAATCTATGTAAAACCAAAGTAACGAAAATGACGATGATGTTTGAAATCCCAGGTAAGATAAGTTGCTTCAAAATCAACTTCCGAAAGCAATCTTTATCCGTAGTGCAACTTTGCTGGCACGTGAGGCTTTTATATACACTTTATCACCTAAATAATAATAATTTATCCATTACTCCACTCTAGTGGTCTCCTGCGCTCGTGCTTAGACTTAAAGTTAAAGCTAATATATTCAATATTAAAATTCGCTAAAATGTTAAACACAGTATAGGGGCATAAAATATTAGTGTATAATAATTTGACAGTGACATTGACATTCCTTTACCTTACCAAAAGAAATAATAAGTTCTGCTCTTTTGTTTTGAGCCCAACAGTTTCTGGAGTCAAAGCTATTTATTTCTGTGCCTGTAAACCAAATTAATTATTTTTGTATTCACAATTTAACCAAGTTAATAGGTACACACCAAGATACGTCGTTGTAGCAACGGTTTACAGCCCGCATAGAGGTAGGCTGGTAGTGAAAATAAAAAACTAAAATTCCACTTTTTTTCATTTTGGTTCTTATTCTGTGATTTGAGAACCAAATCTTTGGTTCTCATGGTAGAATGGCTCTCAAATCGCAAAAAGTGGAATTTGAGTTTTTTATTTTCACTACCAGCCTACCTCAATATGGGCTGAAAACCGTTGCTACAACGACGTATCTTGTGTACACACATATGCAATTTAGATGTTTTGGTATGTCTATTTAAGACATGATCAGCAAATAATATTTCGTTCGATCGTTTCTGAGTCCAATGTGCAATTATTTTACATGTAATGTAATATTTCGTTTCCATAACACTATTTATGAATTTATGATGTCGCCTTTAAAGCGAAACTAATTATTTTTGCGCTTCAATTAAAATATGGTATCCTAATAGTATCCCAAAAGCAACCCATTTAACTTAATGAAATGATAATGACTTAATTTTAGTACAGAATATGGGTAACTAAAGGAAAGTGCCTTCGGTGCAAAAAGAATTTTCCGCCAAGAAAGTCGTTCTTCGTTTTTGAAAAAGTGTCTTCCATTTACATTGGATTACATTCCCTTTAGACGCATCATGGTTGCTTTATAATCTAATTGCGAAATACGACAATGGTCAATTGTCAGGGTAGGACAACTAACTTTACACTCTGGCGAGCTTCTTTTACTGCACACTTTTTTACTACTTTTTAACTTTTTATGTAATGATTTAGTTTCACGCTATATATTTTATACACCCTGGGAATAAATATGATTACTATTAAATACTTATTGTATTGTGGTGCATGCCTGTACGACTAAGGGAGCCAACGAGAATGTACTGTCTTTGAACATTTCAACTGATGAATTGCAACCCCACGACAATATTACCCCATTTTAATTCGAAGACATTTTCCTTTACAAGCGATTTAATATTAATTCTTCAAAAAATACGTGTCCTTTTGTTAGAAGACACTTTCTTTTACTAGTTGCCCACATTAATAGCAGCCAAAGACTATTGCCCTGCTGGAATTTCAAAATGATGATAGGTTGAATTACCTGAATAAATAAATAAATGATCTTTATTATGCAAGCACAAATTTAATGAATTTTAAAACGCCACGACTTCGTTGAATTCCAATCTCAGACTTAAAGTTGTTAAGAAACTCTTGTCCAACTCCATCATGTCAGGTTGACATGATGGAGTTGGAATTGAGATTTCTTGTTAAATAGCTCCTGTCGAAAGCCAAAGTTCTCCGATCATTCATTGTCAATCATAATCCTTGTGAATTAATTTCAAATTTTTATGCAGTGGCATCTTTATCGCAAAATGTATTACCTTTCATATATATCTACAACACCCAGTTAACATTGCTTACACCGATAATGTATTTTATTCCTGAGACAAGTTTTAACTCTTCATACATTATATTTTATTGACGCGTAGATGTGCCGATTTCACGGATGATAAAATTCTTATTTATATCAGCACGTATGGTGTTACTTATATTATATATGGTAATTTAACTAACAAGGTAATATCTTTTCATGACCATCGCACCCCGATATCAGACTATATTAGTCTTACCAAATCGGTTATACTGATCTCAGAAATGAAGTAATCTGCCTGCAAAAATCATAACTTTCGGAGATACTCAAAGAAACCCGAATTTACCCGAGTAGGTGGAATTGTATTTTCGTACTACGTAATACATGATTCGTTTAAAGTTTCTGAGGTAATCGACATTGCTTAAAATTTCTTAAAGGTTGCTTTGTAAGTAGATCTCATCTTATTAGTAACAAGTGCACCTAAAGTGGAGCTCCAATAAATACCGAACCAAGCCTGTAATCAGCTCCGGGTGTCAATGCTTTTATCATCGTTTCTACATTAATTAATACGCTGTTCAGTAGTGTGGAGATTTTCTAAAAACACAGTCACCAAATACAAAGAGATAGAAATAAATTCAATGCCACTATTACCGTATTATTCATGATTATTATTCCTAGTCATTTATTTCAACTACTTTTGTTGTCAATCAAATGAATACCTGAATACATTATTATTAACTTTAAATATCTAAAAAGGAATACACGAGACCACTCAAGTAGATTTCTGGATAAATTATTAAAATTAGGTATTCGATGATTTGTATATAATAAACCTCGTGTACATACAGTTGTTACAATACGGCCCAAGATCAAGTTTGACTACTTAGAAACTCCTAGGTTTGAAGTATACTTTCTTACAAGGCTTTTGAAATGGTAATCAATATTTTGTTAATATAAAAAATATATTTTCTGTTAGGAAAAAAATTGAACCATATATCAATTTAATTTTCAGGCTCGAATTATTGCTTTGACTGCTGCTGTTGTTGCTTTAATTGCAACTGTATTCGTTGCTACCGAATGTAAGTTTTTACTTGTAATTGACTGCAGACTGCAAATCTTCCATCTGTTTTTAATAAATGACATACTGGAATCTACCACAGATATATTTCAAAATAGCAGATAAATTTTCAAAATTTTGCTTACTCCAATTTCTGATTTTTGTACACCTGGTGCTTATGGAATTAATAGGAATTGGGGAACTATGGGAATTATATTTTCATTTTGTTTTTTAGTCATAAACCAAATATCTGAAGTGGCGAACTTTTCTTTTGATTAATATTGACATTTGAGGTCGTTTTGAGGGATTCTGGTTTTATGATCACTCTTACCATTCACTGATGCTTGAAAGTAGTTTGGTAATAAGTCTGGTAGCAGAACTCTATGTTTTCAAAAAAGATCAAGTTAATTATCTGAATTAAAATACTGAGCAAAATTGAACAATCAGAAATTAAGAATTCAAAATTTGATAAAATTGAATTCATGTGCCACCGCTGAGCACGCAAATAACAATTTGATTATTACTACAATAAGGTTACAGGAAAAATGAAATGAGAGGCTAATTAATGCATGCTAGAATTTGCAAATAGAGGATTACTCTACATAGTTAAGTTTACATAAGCGATTGAATAATAATTCTGATTTTGCTTTATCATGATCTTCAATATTGTTTAATTTCAGCTGCAGAACCAAGAGTATGTAAACCCGAGCTCGAATTGCAAAACCTCTGGGGGATGCGTACCAAAGGTTTTAACATTTGTCTATTCGGCAAAACCAACAATCTTATAACCGACAAAATGGCACTTGCTAGCAACACTTTATGGATGGCACAAGCAGCGCTGAATGGGGGTAAATGCTATTGCAATCAGGACTGCAGCCCTCCTCAAATTGTCTGCCAGGATGCCGTTGATCTTGGGTTGGGCAATATCACCAACGGAATCGCCAAAATAGTCTACAAAGCCGAGAATTGGCAATTCTACTGTTACTGCCCACAATACGCTGGAGATAATCCCTGCAACACACCACCAATCCCAAGTGCTTGTGAGGTTGTATAAACAAGATTTTAATTTCGTGGAAAGATTTCATTGGTAATTGATAGGTTTGAACTTTTCAATTATCCCTGCAATCTGATTTACTCACTTCCGTCGTTTCATTGATGTACAAGAAAATTGTGATTTCAATTGTTTCCGTTGTGGTCACTATTTGACTTTACTTTTGAAATTTCATGTCTCTATAGAAAATCAAAATTTTTTATTCATAAAGAAACCTGTCTATTTATCTTTCCTCATTTAAAATCGTACATACTGTAAAACATTGCCAAATAAATTGGAGTCGTATTTAATTGTATCTACAAGGTTTATTTCCATGTTATATAACTGTTCTGCAATACCAGTATACAGTATTACCGCATATATGATAACCTCATATAATGAAACGTGGCTATTTGTTTTACTTTATCAGAGCTCTTCATTTTACCATAGAAAGAAATTTCTCAAACTTATTATGCATTGTTTGCTTGCCCAATGATTTACAATAGTGGAAATCAAAGCAAGTGGATACATAATTTCTAAGCTACTGAAATATAAGACATGTAAGGGAATACACTTCTCAAGCTTTTAAAAATAAAACTTCGGGGTTTTCAGGGTCGAAACAATTATGTTGAATTTTTCTCTACTAGTTATTGAACCTGGAGACAAATTTGGCAAATATAACATTTCTTCTATCTAGTCACTTATTTTTTCTACGCGAGAGAGCCACACAAAACCAAACCAGTTGCGAAGCTCAGTTATATTTTGACCAATGTCTTGTACAATTATTCTCACTACACAATATATCCAAAATCACTCAAGGGTACCTTTTTGTGGGGACAGGCTGACATGAGTAGCCAGGTATAGTATAAGCGCAAACTTCAACAACTGCAGTTGTCCAGTTTCTAACCTTAGCATCTATTTACAGGTATTTAAAAGGTGTCTAATATTTCTCTTAAGGAATATTGTACTGTTGTAATCGTTCATCTTGTGCGATTTGGTTTAGTAATTAAGCATATCGGTCGAAAAAAAAGCTTTTGAAAACTTTAGTCAACTAAGTTTGAATAATCGTTAATCGTGGCGAATTACGGTCCATGTTCTCAAAACATTTTCAATAATTTTTGCTTTAGACGCTTAGTAAATAAGGCAGTATAATAAATGACGTCATATAATCTCTTTATGCAATAAACTCAGACACTAAAATGACAAGTATTTTCATAGATATGTTTGGTTTGTCAATCTTGTCGTCAATGTAAGCTAAATGGAAAGAATTCCTCAATTTAAAGTGACAACTTTGCCTTATCATATCAAATTTTTGCAACTTACAATCCTTATGCCTTATATACGTTACCATTTGCGTAAATAAATGAATAGGAATTTAGATGCCGATTTCAAAGGCGAAGGCAAATATAGATTTTAAAAATTGATGTCAAGTCCCTCAATCAATGAATGTTTTTCATAGTTTTTATGCGAGCATATGCATATGTCTATCATGTTTGAAACTCATCAGCTCTGAAGCAATAATAAATAAAACATGCGTTGGCCCGCATTCAAAAGAAAGCATTTGTGCTACTGCGAAACCAAAATTCCTAAAAATGACAAATTGACTGCATTTTACTAAATTTGTTTCTCCGTAGTGTCAAGTACGTCTTTTTGTCTTTTAAACACGGCTAGATACAAATCTTTGATTTTAAGACTTTCCATTACTCTTCTCCTTAATATTTTTCTTAAAAATGAAATAAAGCGATTTAAAATAAATATTTAAAATTGCTGTCATTTATTCATGTATCCACAGCAAACATGCAGACTGCTCCCCTTTTTGTTCATTCAGCTCCATAAATTTAAGAATGGTCTAAAAAAGAGTTTTAATTACACTAAGATAGTTTAAGATAATTGTAGGACAATTTCCTTTTTGGAATTCAAAATGATGATGAGATGTAATTGACATTTTTCGTATTTTCCAGTTTTACTGCAGCGACCACGCAGTTGCATCGGAATCTGAAAGTCGCATTATTACAAACAAATAAAAAAACGCTTTTCTTGGCCGCTAAATTGTCGACTTGAGATATACTATGATGGTTTTAACCTTTTTCAACCATTAGGACGTCTGGCTTTACAATCTAGGAGCTTCTAGTACTACTGATTTGGGCTCCAGTTATATATAAACTTCGCGAATGAATGCATATTGTCTTGTGGTGCTTACCTGTGATTATGTAGACAAACCAGAATACGCTATCTTTAATATTTCAAATCATAATTACTTGAATAAATGAATGAATAACTTTTATTATGCAATCAGGTTTATGGATATTTAGACATCACAATTTTGTTGAATTATAATCCCAGAGTACAAGATTTAAAAAAAACACAGACCTACATGAAGGAGTTGGAATTGAGATTACTTGTTAAATAGCTCTTGTCGAAAACCGAAGTTCTCCTTTCATTCATTGTCAAAATTGTCAATCATAGTTCTTGTAAAATTAATTTAAATTACTTATGCAGCAGCATAATCTCACAATATGTATTGCCACTTACTTGCAATACCCAGCTAACATAGTGTATGCGATAATGTAATTCATTCTTGTGACAAATTTAGCTGTTCGTCGACAAGTGAGTTCTTTTGTTCGCGTGGGTTCGCACTTAATGACTCTTGACTCGTGATTATGTTCAGTGGTAAAGGCATGAATTCAGAAGAATAGGAGCATTTGAGTGGAATACATTTGAGAAACAAATTACAATGTATTACATGAAGATAGAGTCAGAGATGTCAGATGTGAAGCTAACCATGAATCTACTTTTAAAGGGGGCTGCAAAAATGCAGTGTCTCTAATAAACTTCAGAGTAATGAAGTTGCCATAAAAATTGGCTGGATATCTAATGAAAACCGAGTCTATAATCAAAACCGGGTGTCAAATGCTTTTATCATCGGTTCTAATGTAATAAGTACACTTTTCAGTATTGTGCTGATTTAAAAAAAATGCTTTCGCAGCTACAAAATATAAAGATAAAAAGTCAATATTACTTAATAAATTTTTTAAAAAAATCCGTATTATTCATGATTATTATTCATAGTCATTTATTTTATTTCATTACTATTCTTTTGGTTGTCAATCAACTTGAGTGCCTGAATGGATTATCAACTTAAAATATTTCAACAGGAATACATGAGACCACTCAAGTGGATTTCAAGAAAAAATATTATAATTAGGCATCCGATAATTTGTATATAATAAGCCTCGTTTACCTACAGATGTTACATTGCCTTAAAACTACTGTATTTGAAGAAAAGTTTCGAAGTATACTTTCTTACAAGACTTTTCAAATGGTAAGCATCATTTTGTTAAATATTTAAAATATATTTTTGCTTAGCGAGAAAATTAAAATATAGATCAATGAATTACATCACATTAACATTATTTTCAGGCTCGCCTTATTGTGTTGATTGCTGCTATTGCTGCTTTAATGGCAACTCTATTCGTTGCTACTGAATGTAAGTCTTTACTTGTAATTTGCTTTTACAAGAATAATTTCCACTTATTTTGATTTCGCTTAAAATTGTTGTGTATTTCGTTCAAAAATATTTCAAAATGGGCAAAGTCATGATAAATAACTAACGAGAAAACTAACTTATACCATTTGTCGATCTACAGTACGTTCTTATGCATTTTCTGGCATTCTAGTATTTCATTGAAAAAGGCTAGGTTTGAAATCTAAACAAACACACAATCGAAAACCGAAATCAAAAATTTAGTTTAAATGTCAGTATAATTAACATAAAATAAAAGGTTAAAATACAAATTGTTGTGTTTTATTGCAGCTGCAAGAACATGCGAGGCTAAGTTCAATATTGCTAACATATTGGGGAAAGCGTCACCAGATAAGGACGGTTTTGACATTTGTCTATTTAACAAGACCGATAACGGGGCAACCAAATTAATTGGCATTGCCGGTAACAGTTTATGGGAAACACAATTTAAGTTGGGTTTGGGTAGATGTTACTGCAATCAGGATTGTTCACCTCCTCAAATTGTTTGCCGAGATCCCATTGATCTTGGATTTGGTAATATCACCAACGGAGTCTCCCAAATTGTCTATGGTGCAGTGGCTTACCAAGTCTACTGCTTCTGCCCACAATACAGGCAACCTGACGTGTATCCCTGTACCTCACCACCAACCCCAAGCCTATGTAACCCGGAGTAATCACTGATTTTTAATTTCGTGAAAAGCTTTCAGTGGTAATTGATATGTTTTCAATTGTCATTATCGTTTTGTCCGCCTACTTGTACCCACCATAATATTATCTCTGTCGTCGTTCCTTTGGTGTACAACTAAATTGCAATTTCAACTGCTTCAGTTAAAACTTCATATCTGTTATACAAAAAATCAAAATTTTTAATTTAAGATATCTCTATTTATCTTTTCCCATTTAAGATCTGTACTGTAAAATACTGCTCAATAAATTGGCGTCGTATTAAGTTTTGCTTATGTTTTTACCAATTAATGTATACTTTTGGTAAGACCTAAAGTGCTGCATATTTGATTATCTCATTTGCCTCACCTTAGCACACTTGGTGACAATCGGGTTTCGATTATCCACCAGCTAATAAGCAAAATGACCTAGTGACCCACGGCATTTTTATTACCTCTAAGATCACGACAATTCCATGTAATTTGGCCAACAAATTTTAACGGCAATATTCAGCAGCCACCAAAAATTATGTTTAGACTTTTCCTGGCGCCAAATCCGACCACTCATCATTACTTCACTGTGATCACTGTGGGTATCGAGCGCTCGGTGACCGGTTCTGACACCACGTGTCAAAATGCCCGGGCATTGAGACCACGGCCATGCCAGGCATCGAAAACACAGATAAAACACGGTTGAATTTCATTAATAATGGCAATTTATTGGTTGGAGTCATAAAAAAGTCGTCAATTAAATTTAAAAAGCATTAGATACATTTATGTAATAAGTTGTTGAAAAAAAGCAATGTGTAGACCAATTAGCCACGGTTTTTTACCTGATGTTTCGACATGACATTTCGTGCCACATGGTATATTATTATTTTTGCAAACACATCTATTAGTCTCGCATCCAGATTTGCATTTACAAGTCAAAGCCGTTACTGAACGGGTGGCAGCAATATATTTGAAAAATGTAGTAGGCCATGACGTCGCTCTTAGGGTGCTTCCAAAGTTACAATATCTTTTTCTGGGAGAAAACTTTCTATGATTCCAACGGAACACTGCAATTGTATATGCATATACAATTGCAGTGTTCCGTTGGAATCTGCATTTATTCGAGTATTTAAATGGACCTCATAATTAATCACTTTGCCTCAACAAAATAAATCACTTTGCCTCATATAAATGCATTTACCTCATGAATATTTATGTCGCCTCAAGTTTCTATCACTCAATACTGATAATATACCTTTGCCTCAAGTTTTAGTGAAAAATGCTCATATTTAGTACAAAAACCTCAATTAAAAATGAACCTCAAAAAGTTGTACAAAATCCTCAACAAATAATCACTTTAGCTCAACTTTATGTAAAACAAGAAACATTATTTATTTAACAAATAAGAAATTATTGAAATACTGTGTTAACAAAGAGATAGTTTTCATAGTTATATGATATAGATATTATGTATGAAGCATGAAATGTTAGTCAGTTACTAAAGAACTAAAGCTGATTTAGCTTTACCAACTCATTGCTTAATAGTAGTATTTAAATGTGCAAGATAGTAATACATGCAAATGTGGGTTTTTTGTAGAGTATATAGCAAACTAATTACTTTAGGACGACCACATTTGTTTTTTCTTAGTTTACCGTTGCAGTTAGGCTGAGCCGAATGGCTAAGCCGATAGATAAGCATTCAATTTTAAATCGTTCGTTAGAAAGCAGTTCAATAGTTCTCCAGTTCAATTGTCTGGATAAATCTAAAAACTTCTGTGGAACAATCATATAACCTCTGAGACAGGTATATACATTTTTTATGTGTAGTACAAATATTTTGCATGAATCAGTATTTAATTTTCGAAATTGAAAATGTATTTGTTCTCTAGATATGGCTACAGTCATTTTGGAACCCTACGAAAGCAGCGATAGTGAAGAAGATGCTGATGCTACGCAAGAAAAGCAACCCAAAAAAGCAAGAATAACGCATATTTGGAAATTGCAAAATATCTTCGATGATGAAAAAGTCTATTTACTATAACTATTTTGTACAACAGTGGATTGAGAATAATAACGGTTGGTACGAAGGTATAGCTCCAGGACACCCCAGTACTAATAATGCTCTAGAGGCTACCAATAATGTTATCAAGACAGAAAACACACTCAGAGAGAGAATGTCCATCTCTCAATTTTTTAAAGTGAAAACATTAGGGGATAATACCTGCTATTACTTCTCGGCAACCAAAAAAATCCCTTTGACTGAAAGGAAACTAGCAACATACATAAATCTGACGAAAAAATGCAAATGGGCTAATTTCGATAACTACGTTTCTTGTATAACGTCAATTCACTGTGTAACCATCACAGGCAATAATTGGAAACATTCAACATGTAGCTGCTCATCTTATCAAAAAGACTACATTTGCAAACACAATATAGGCATCGCTATATGGCTTAAAATATATGTTCCCGATGAGGACGCCAAAACCATTCTTTTAGGTCAAAAAAGGAAACGAGGAAGACCTGGTAAAGCTAAAGCGGCGTTAGTTCTTTAGAATAACAAACTAAAACTTCATGACTCCTAGGCATATCTGATATCCATATTCAATACAAATTTTCGTAACTGTAAGGCATTATAATGGTTATGTATTACCTTAGATTTAAATTGCATATATAACATTACTGATTTATAACATTAATAGTTGTATACATCTACTATCGTATTGTACATTTAAATACTACTATTGCTATTTCATGCTTCATACATAACATCTATATTATATAAACTATGAAAACTTTCTTTTTGTTAACACAGCATTTCAATAATTTCTTATTTGTTAAATAAATAACGTTTCTTGTTTTACATAAAGTTGAGCTAAAGTGATTATTTGTTGAGGATTTTGTACAACTTTTTGAGGTTCATTTTTAATTGAGGTTTTTGTACTAAATATGAGCATTTTTCACTAAAACTTGAGGCAAAGGTATATTATCAGTATTGAGTGATAGAAACTTGAGGCGACATAAATATTCATGAGGTAAATGCATTTATATGAGGCAAAGTAATTTATTTTGTTGAGGCAAAGTGATTAATTATGAGGTGCACTTAAATGACAGCCATTGTATATTGCCCGTTGGCGAAACGCTGAAGAACTACACAAGGTAAGTTCGGCCACGTACTGGATCTATCCAATTGAATTATTGGTAGTGAAACTTTAGCACCGACATCCACTCTCTTATGCTTCACGAGACGTTAGTACCTTTCTTTTTTGCTTTTTACGGTCATTCAGATATGTCTAAAATGCCTGAATTCTTCACCGTGTCTCACACTTCTGATTTGTAGTTCTTCTGTATACGAATTTTCCTGAATCTGCAAATATTTTCAATATTCTTGTCATTCGATAGTTTGAGAATTGCTTTTAATTTCGCATATGTTGCATTAATGGAAACAGATCACCATTTCGAGCTACAAATTCCTTAAAATAAGTAGAGTTCTCCATTCTTCTACTATTGTCAGGTAACTGATCTTAATAGTGTACGGCTTTTTGTCTCCTTTCCCTTCTTATCGTACTGACATCAATACAACTATTGGCTAGTCATAAGTTGATGTTAATACACAGGAACCACGTTCATACATTCATTTCTTTTATATCATATCAATACATCTGCCAATACATTACCATCATTAATGAAATTCGACCGTGTTTTATCTGTGCTTTCGATGCCTGGCATGGCCGTGGTCTCGGTGCCCGGGCATTTCCACACGTGGTGTCAGAGCCGGTCACCGAGCGCTCGATCCCTATGTGAGCTCAGGGACGTTGACATATATATACGCTTATTAGATATTAGCACTTTAAAATGCGCGCAGTACTATTTACATGCAAATATCGCAGATATTTAAACGCAAACATTGTATTGCATTTCAAAACCAATACAATTTTCCAACCAGAGTTGACTAAAATTGGTTAGCAGTAATTTAATCAACTTAACTATTCCGCGTATTTTTATTTATCTGTGCATACCTAAACTTAAAACAAACATTTCGCCTGACCGTAATATGATTGTAGAAATATGTGAGTATTTGATATGAAGTGTCGAATGAATGCTACTAAAATTGAAATAAAGTTGGAAAAGTTTCTTAAAGCAATAAGCAAGACATATGCATTAAAATTATTAATTTGATACGTTCATAAATCTTAAATATGGATTTGCATCTGTATTGTAGTAAGAAATCAACCTAGATACACACTATTCATGGTAAACTTTTCAATTGATCTAATCATTTACAATTTGTTTTGAAAATGAAATAAACTATTTCAATTAATAAATATTTCAACTTGCTGTCATTTATTCATGCATCCACAGTAAACATCTTTTTCATGGCCCTTAGAACCAACATATTGAATTGTCTAATAGAGAGCTGCATTGTAAAGTAGTGGACTTCGGAGTCCTAACTGTTCTTTTAGTAATAATGGTTAACATTCCTCAGTTAAGCTTCATACTACACCATGGTACTGTCATACATGAATAGAATAAATGAATAAATATGTAACGCATGAAGAGATGATTTATTTATCGGCAGTTTACCTACTTTGGATTAGATAAGTTATAAGCTGCAAATAAGTCAACCTCTGCATGCAGTCTTTATCGTAATGCAGCTTTGTTGACTCGTGAGGCTTATTATATACAATTTATCACCTACATAATAACAATAACAAATTGCTCCACTCTAGTAGTCTCCTGCACTCGTGTTTATATTAAACATGTTAAAGTTAAAGCTAAAATATTCAGCATTTAAATTCGCAGACACGTAGAACAAAGTATAAATGTACGAGTATTGATGAATAATAGTTTGACACTGACATTGACAAAAATACTGTTTACCTTACCAAAGGAAATAAAAAGATGATCTATTGCTTTGAGCATACTAATAGTCTCTGGAGGCACATCTATTCATTTCGGCGACTGTCAACAAAATTAATTACTTTTGTTTTCATAATTAATTTCCAATTACAATATGGTACATGCATACCTAAGAACCTAAGTTACCAAACCAGTCATGCCAGTCAATTACTTTACTGAAAGATTACCTTATCAAAAGAAATAATTTTTGCTCTTTTGCTGACATCCTAAAATTCTATGTATTATGCCATCCGTTGACCAAATTAATTATTTTTGATTTTATAATTAATTAACAATTAAAGTTTGTTACATGCAACCCCAAGGTACCAAACTAGCACCAAACCAGTCAATTATTTTAACTACGTATAGACACATTTACAATTTAGACGCTTTGGTATGTTTATTTGAGACATTGTCACCAAATGCTATTTCTTTCGCTCATTTTTAAGTTAATCGATATACAACTTTAAATGTAAACCAAGATAACTACAGTTATACCGCCCTATGTATCTGAGGTGATGAAAGTTGGACCATTTTACAGTAGGATTACGGGGACACGGTTTGGGAAAAATTTCCTCAGATCTCAGTCCCAAACTGGTAGTGTTAATAGGTATCCATATGGGTACTAAAAGTCATAGCGGAGATAATGTTCCCAAACCCTGATCCTGAAGTTGATCAAAATTCACCATCACCACCTCTGGTACATAGGGTGGTATGAATGTAGTTATCTTGATGTAATCAGATAATATTCCTCTTCCATGATATTAATTGATTTGGCGCTTTTAATACAAAAATTATTATTTTGGGTTTCAATTGCAATACCAAATATTTTAAACCGTCCTTGTAGAAGTACAATTCCAGACTAAAAGACTTTAGGAAGCACAGGCTTACATGATGGAGTTGGAATTGAGATTACTTGTTAAATAGCTGCTGTTGGAAACCAAAGTCTGCTTTCAGTCATTGTCAATCATAGGTCTTGTATAATTCATTTTTTATGCAGTGGCATTTTAATTGCAAATGAATTAGCATTTATCTGGGGTACTATCAGTAAACATAGCGTATACATGTAATGTATTTAATTCCTGTGACACGTTTTAACTCTTCGTGCATTATATTTTACTGATGCCTCGATGTCAATTTTCTACAAATGATTAAATCGCTATTGATATCAGCATGCATGTTAATATGTATATGGTATTATTTAACTAACAAGGTAAACTATTTTCATCAAGTATGACTAAAACTTAAACCTTCCATGCAAATGAATAATTTCCGCAAGAAAGAGAAAATCTATGGACTGATAGAAAGTCGTAGGCCTCCAATAAGTGGACAAATGAAAGTCGCAGGCGGTCAATATTGTGGACAAATGAAAATCGCAGGCTGGAAATATGTAGGCAAATGAAAATAGCAGTAAATGATTTAAATTAGCATGCATTTTGCCTTCCATGCGAATGAATGATTAAGTATTAAGTACGTATTGTCAATTTCCTGACAATAAGGCTCCTGCATTAACAAAATTATAACATTGATTTCATTACATCTTCATTTGGTCATCATGACTATTAATTAATGTAATTATGGAATTCTCCGACACATTAAGTAGTACAATAGTACTAAGCACATACCACATTTTACAGTTACAAATGTTACTACTCAACCTCCACAATTAAGAGGAATAATATTATGTACATTTTAAATTCTAAGAGTTAAGTATAACATTAAGCATATTTTCAACGCGTAATACTTGATTGGTTTCGGTGGTTTGGTGGTTCGGTATTTTGGTATAATTTTGGAATTTCTGATGTAATTTACGCCCTATAGGATTTCGCACGTAAAACATGTTTGCATTTCAAAATTTTTTTAAATCCAAACATTTTCAAAAGTATTTGGTTAAATGATCAGTCTAAATTTTAACATCGAAAGGTATTAAGCATTAATAGCAGAAAAATATTACCACCAATGTAAAAAATCGATTTCTTTCGGTAAATATCTCTAATATTTATGATTTTTGCAGACGGATTTTTTTGGGTGTTCCAAAAGAATATGAAACGATGTCGGGGGCTGTAGCTCCTAAACCTGATAACCTACAGAAATGTGGGGACCATCATTCGAAAGAGGACAAAATTTCAACCAAAATTGATACAAAAAGTACTTAATTTATTAACCCTTTTGAAACTTTATAAGGCAGAGAAAATCCTGTAAAATTGCGTGTTTTCGCGTGTAAAACATAGGGATATTTAAAAGACGTGCCGTCCCCCAGTCTGTTCACACTTTTCGAATCTTTTGACAACCGAAGGACATGCAGAGACTATCATTTCTTGTAAAATTTCATGGAATTGTATGAATAGTGATGACAGTTTTGAGTTCCTCAATTGTCATTAGCTAAAAATGATTAGAATGGATGATTAGGTAGATTTCTTAGGTAAATTTGATCTCTTAAGAGGCCGCCCCACATAAGATATCAGGAGAAGTCAAATCAGAAGAACGGGATGACTACTCGATAGTACCTCCGCGTCCTATCACCTGTCTTAGAAGGGTTTATTAAAAAATTCTTAACGATATTTCCAAAATGGGGGACTGCTTCATCTTGTTGCAGTTGGGAGTTCAACCCAACATCAAGGTCTATTCTTAAATAGAGTTTTAGATAAACTTTACGAATGGACAAAGGAAGATTTTTCATGAAATAAATGCCCTGTTCTTTTTAAAGTAGCTTCTGTTAGTGCGGAGCGAGGGGGAGACGATTTTGGTCTGCTATGAGCCACAGTTTCTCATTGTGACCATTTTTCAAGAGTTCTGTTTAAAGTGTTTTACAAAGGAGGGAATATTCTTTAGAACGCTTTCCTAAATCTATGAAGGAATTTTGTAATACTACTAGATTTAGTATATTCTTCCATCAGGACTGTCCTTCTAGTATACTATAAAGTTTCGAAACGGTCTTCGAAAGCTTTTTTCCATGATTTACACGGAAAATGATGAGACTATTTGACTCACCATATTGCCTTTAAAATGCAAATGTTTCAGAGAACCATGATGTCAATTTTGGTTGAAATTTTGTCCTCTTTCGAATGATGGTCCCCACATTTCTGTAGGTTATCAGGTTTAGGAGCTACAGCCCCCGACATCGTTTCATATTCTTTTGAAACACCCTAGTGCAGATTTTCTAAAAAATGTTTTCGCAATCATTAAATAACAAGATAAAATAATAATAAATGTCTTCATCACTGTCTTCATCACCGATTATTATGCCTAGTCATTTTCTTATTTCAAAGCTATTTTTTGGTTGTCAATCAATTGAATGCCTGAATGCATTATTATTAATTTAAAATGTCTAAGCAGGAATACACGAGACCACTCAAGCGGATTTCATTAAAAATTATGGGTAAGTGTGTATTAATAAAGGGAAAAATTAATTTAATTCAGGGACAAATGAGTTCCTTTGATCGGGTGTTTGCACTTCATGATAAATGATTATGTTCAGTGACAAAGGCTTACATCCAGGACAGGAGAAAAGGGGCATTTGAGTGAAGTACAATTAGGAAACAACAATTTTCAGCATTGTGCTGATTTTAAAAAAGTGCTTTCGCAGTCACAAATAATAAAGATCAAAATCAACATTATTTAATAAATTTTTAAAAAAAATTCGTATTATTCATAATTATTATTCATAGACATTTATTTCATTTCATAACTATTTTTTTGGTTGTCAGTCAACGGAATGAATGCCTGAAGACATAACTTACAATATTTTAACAGGAATACACGAGACCACTCAAGTGGATTTCAAAAAAAATTGTTATAATTAGGCATTCGAAAACTTGTATATAATAAGCCTCATTTGCTTGCAGATGTTACACTACGGCTCAAGATTGAAACCAAGCTTGACTTCCTAGAAACCCAAAGCTCATCGCATTAAACCTATTTGAAGAAAAGTTTCGAAGTATATTTTCTTACAAGACTTTTCAAATGGTAATCAATATTTTGTTAAAAATTAAAATCATTTTTTTTGTTTAGAGAGAAAATTGAACTAAATATTAATTAAATTTATTTCAGGCTCGTCAAATTGTGTTGACTGTCGCTGTTGTTGCTTTATTGGCAACTCTATTCGTTGCTACTGAATGTAAGTTTTCCACTTTTAATTCGCTTTTGACAGCTAAAATTGAAAACTGGTCCATTTACCAGGCTGTTCAATTTTATATGCAAGCTACATTGAGCGCGTAGGTAAAAACGATGGCCCTTCTTTTGTTGCCTAATTTTCTTCACAGGTAGTAAGTTATTTGACGAACAATTTCGTTAAAGGTTCATTGCGTAATAACATTTAGATTCATCGACATTTTAATAAGTGCTATACTAATTTATTACATTTGAATGCCAAGCAAGCCAGTAGTATATTTTCAACATTTTGATAATTCCCATTTCTGTTCCCATTTTGTTCTGCATCTGCCTCTCGGGGAATTGATAACAACTGAAATGTTATGGGAAATCCTTTTTTAATTTTGTTAAATTTTGTTTTTGTTAAATGCCACAAAAGTAATACAGCCCAACACCCAGTTTATTTTGATTTCCATTGAAATGTTTGTGTATTTCGAACCCAAAACGTAGAATGGTCAAAGGCATCATAAAAACCCAGAAAAACTAAGGTATAACATTTTTCGGTTTACAAGACGTTCGCTGTAATTTTGGGGCATTGTAGTGTTCAGTTGTTAGTAGTTAGGTTGAAAATCTAAATAGAGATTTCTGTAAATCTTTTCAGCACTAAACCTAACTTAATGCTATGACTAAAAATCCCGGGGAAAACTGAACAACAGTTGACAATAGATGAAATGCAAAATTGAACTCCTGTGCTACTGCTACTGTGGAGCACAATAAACGACAATTTATATTTTTACAATTATGCTCATACAGAATTTTTAACACGAGTATTCCACTTTCAATAACTGCTTGACAGTCAGTTTACATTAGAAATGCTGGATGAAATATAGAAAGATGCCAGCAAGTTTGCAGAACAGACTTAGGCGAATATTTATAATACATGCTCGCCAATGGATAGAATACCAATTAGCAAGTTGGGTGGTAAATCCTGAATTTTTTGGGCATTAATCCTAAGATAACGGTGATTCGAAAACCGAACTCAAAAATGTAGCTTAAATTTCGTTTTATAATTTACATAAAATGAAAGGTACAAATACATGTTAATTGGTTTTGTTGCAGCTGCAAGAACATGCGTCCCTAAAGGCTCAATTGCTAAATTGAGGAATACTGCACAAGACGGTTTTAATGTGTGCCTTTTCAACAAAACTGGAAACGTTATAACTAACGGAATGCAATTTCTTGGTAACTATGGATGGGAATTAGAAAAGAAAATGAATTTTGGTGAATGTGTCTGCAATCAGGATTGTTCACCTCCTCAAATCGTCTGCAAGGGACCCATCGATCTTGGAATTGGCAATTATTACAACGGAATGTCTAATATTGTTTATGGTTTAGAGGCATACCAATTCTACTGCTACTGTCCAGGATATCTTAAGCCTGAAGAGTATCCCTGTTCCTCACCTGCAATCCCAAGCCAATGTCCCGCGGATTTTTAATTTCGTGAAAAGCATTAATTGGTACTTGATATGTTTTCAAATATCAGTACTGTTTTGTCTGCTAACTTATACCGACCTATTTATCTCTGTCGTTCGATAGTAAATTGCAATTTCAACTCTTTCAGTTGTGTGCACTACACAACTGAATTTTGAAATTTCACATATCTTATGCAGAAAATCAAAATTCGTTACTTTAAGAAGTCTTCCTATATATCTATTCCCACTTAAAATCTGTACTGTAAAATACTGCTCAATAAATTGGCGTCGTATTTAATTTTGTTTATAAATGTTATTCCCATATAATGTATCGGTTTAGTAATACCCAAAGTGCTGCATATTTGATGATCTCAATTGCATCATCTCAGGAAACTTGGTTACAACCGGTGCACGAATATTCACCTGCTCATGAGCAGAATAACCTAAAGAGGGTCGTCGTGATCGATTTTTTCAATCCCGACAAAGTGTAATTTCATTGCACCCCTAAATTATAATGGCAATATTAGGCGGCCACCAAAATATAACGTTTGCCTCCCTGGCGCCAACCTCGACCAATCACTAATTAACTGTGACAATGGTCATTATAATTTTGGAGTTTGTTCTTCACCCTTCCTTTCTCACAGGAATCTTCTCTCGATTCTAGATATTATCATCTGTCTTACTTGGCTTATACATTCTTTAAAACTGTATAAGCGATACAAGGCGCTCGCGCTTCCTCTTTTCCTCCAAATGATGGCAGTCCATTTTCCTGAGCTTTGGCAAGGCATACTGAACATTATGTTTTATTTCATAGCTAATACAAATCTCCACAGCAGTCATTTACGGAGCTTAACAGTAATCTAACCAACTTAAATGTTTTCCATATTTTTATTTATCTGTCTAATCTAAACTTACTGTAAGCATTACTTCTCCTGACCGTGATATTATTTTTAAAATATGTCAGTATTGTTGTGCGGCGTCGACTGATTCTACTCTAAAAGCTGCAAGCAAGACATATAGTATGCGTTAAAATTGCTCATTTGATGTGTTCATAGATCCCCAATATTATTTCATGGTACATTGACAGGCCAAGTTGATAATTTTTAATGGATCTGTACTATTGGATAGATTTAAATGCAATAAGAAGGTCTGCAACATGCTAAGGCATTTATCCGTGAAATCCAAAATTCGTTTAAGGTTTAGGAATATTTTAAATTAACTTTTTTCAATTAAGTTTCACACAACTACATAATGGCACGGTGATGTATTAATAGAAATCAATGAATAAATATGTATGCTGCATGATGAGGTAAGTTATGGGCATCAAATTAGATTACCTCTAAATGCAGTCTTTATCCGTAATGTAACTTTGTTGACTCGTAAAGTCATTTATATACAGTTCATCATCCACATAATAATAATAGATTAACCATTACCAATTACTCACTAAAGTGGTCTCCAGCAATCGTGCGCAGACTTTTAAGTTATGCTCAATATTAAAAGTCACTAAAACGTGGATGGGCACAATATTGATTCACAATTTGACAGTGACATTGGTAAAAGTATTCTTTACTTTATCATAGAAAATACATTTTGATCTAATTAATTATTTTTGCTTTCATAGTTAATTTACAAATATTACTTACCAAAAGAAAATGCTAGTTTTTTGCACTTTTGTATTGATGCTAATAGTCTATCTATTGTGTCGCTTGTTAACTAAAGTAATTATTTTTGCTTTTGTAATTCATTTACAATTAAACGTTGTTACGTGTAACCCCAAGTTGCCGAACCAGTCAATTATCTTGATTCATTCATTCATTCATTGGTTTTATTGATGTACTTTAGGGCATTATGCCCATAGAACATGACAGTACAATATCACACTTATGTTTAACAAAAAATCCAAATTTACAAAGAATCCAAATTTTCATTTCATTAGTTCAAATTTTTCAATTCATTAGTATACTTATTTTTTAAAGCAAATTTAATTATTTCAAATAATACCTTGCATAATTTAAATCAATCCAATATTACATATTCATAAACAATTGCAAATATTTTAGAACATACATATACCGAACACATATTCATAATCAGTTATAGACATTGCAAAACATACATATTATATACCGAATAACTGACGACTTCACAAGCTACTACAACTCACTACTATCCGTAGACGAGGCCTATTGGCCCCTCCCTATGCTACGTCTCATCAGGACTGAACCCATCTCAGAGATACAGAAATTACATTCCGACACATATAATCACAATATATTTCGCAGTATAAATACCAACTTACATAATATTCAGTTCGCATTGTTCAGTAATTAAATCACGATCGATCTGTCTAAATGATCACCTAAAGGAATTACCCGTATAATGTAAGTCTATACGGGGAGAGTCGGTTCCCGGCACGGATTACAAATTTTATTTACGCTTACATTAGTGTGTGTTGCAGAATGTGCTAAATGAGTCTGGCAAAGCTAAAGACACTATCACTTCACGTGGCAGATATTACTAGGTCCAGTCCAGTCACATAATATCCTCTGAATAGAGAAACACCGGCTCCAGCAATCGGGGGCGGAGAAAAGTGCTAAGACATAGACGCAAAGCTCGAGGGTCCCTTCCTTTATACGTAACAGTTTATTCATTGCTGTGAGACCTAAGCAAGAGCAGATAGCCCCGTCCGCAACCCGTCCACCACCCACCACCTGGCCAGTTCCTCCTCCACACAGGACAAATTCCTATACTGAGGTTTCCATTTTTTCTTGATCGATTCCATGCTTCACAAAAACTTCAAAATTTTCAAAATCCTTTGCCCCAAGAAACAGGGAAACTGGACGTTCGCAATGCTGGTAAAATTCGGAGCACTTTGGCACTTTTTCCTCTGCTAACACACAGTATTTCACCCGAAAACACACTTTTGCCCAGACTCACGTCGCACGCACAATCACACATGACCGTCTCACTCCAATGCCAAACCGACTCTGCAATTATCTTGATAGGTAAGGACATTTACAATTGAGATGTTTTGGTATGCCTACTTGAGACATCAGCAAATACCGTATTAGGTATTCATGATTATTATGCCTAGTCACTTTTTTATTTTCCTAACAACTTTTTGGTTGTCAATCAATTGAATACCTGAATACATCATCATTAACTTGGAATATCTAAAATAAATTGCATATAAGAAGCCTCGTTTGCCTGCAGAGTTACATTACGGCTCAAGATTGCACTCCAGCTTGACTTCTTAGAAGCCCGAAGCTCACCCCATTAAACCTATTTGAAAAAAAGTTTCGAAGTAAATTTCCTTACAAGACATTTCAAATGGTAATATCAATATTTTGTTATATATTAAAATCATATTTTCTGTTTAAGGAGAAAATTGAACTAAATATTAATGAAATTTATTTTCAGGTTCGTCAAATTGTGTTGAATGTCGCTGTTGTTGCTTTAATGGCAACTCTATTTGTTGCTACTGAATGTAAGTTTTTTACTTTTAATTGGATTCTGACCGTTGAAAATGAAATCTGGTTCATTTTTCAGACAGTTCACTTTTATATTTAACGAATTTAATAGTTGCTTACGTAAAAACGAGGGCCCTTTCTTTTATTGCCTAATTTCCTTCACAGGTAGTAGGTAATTTAAATGACAAATAATTTTAATAGGTTCTTTGCGTAATAAGACTTAGGTGGTCTGTATATACTCTAGAAAATTTCTCATCTGCATTTTAATAAATGCCATACTAATTCATTACATTTGAATGCAAAATTAGCTTTTATATTTTCAAAAAATTTATTATTCCCATTTCTGAACCAATTTTGTTGTTCATCTGCCTCTCGGGGAATAAACAACGAATGAAAAGATATGGGAATACATTTTTAAAATTTTATAAATCACAAAAGTAATACACCCCAATTGCCACCTCACTTTGATTTCCATTAAAATTTGTGTGTATTTCGTACCCAAAACTTTGTAAAATGAACAAAGGCACCATAGAAAGTAAGAAAAAACTTACACCATTTGTCAGTAATAAAAAAATAGTTTAAATGTCGCTGTAGGGTTTACATAAAATGAGATGTTTAAATACACACTATTTTGTTTGTTGCAGCTGCAAGAACATGTAACGGTACAGTCTCACTTGGTCAATTGTTTGGGAAAACATCAAAAGAGAATTCAGGTTTCGGAGTGTGCCTATTTAACAAGACAGGAAACGGGGCAACCAACGCATTGTCACTTGTTACTAACACTTTAATTGAAGCCTGGACCAAGATCGTTTTCGGTAAATGCTATTGCAATCAGGATTGTTCACCTCCTCAAGTTGCTTGCACGGATCAAGTCGATCTTGGATTTGGTAGTATCAGCAACGGAGTCGCAGAAATTATCTATGCTTCAGAGGCTTACCAATTCTACTGCTACTGCCCACAATATGTTCCAGATGAAGAAAGTCCCTGTTCCTCTCCTCCAACCCCAAGCCAATGTACACTGTGATCTCTGTCGTTCCTTTGGCGTACAGAAAAAATCAAGGGAAAAGGCGTAATCAAGGACTTTAAGAAATCTTTCTTTTTATCCTATCCTATTTGAAATCTCTACTGTAAAATACAGCTTAATAAATTGGCTCCGTATTTAATATTTTGTTTATAAATGTTAACCCATATAATGAATACGGTTAGTAATACCTAAAGTACTGCATATTTGGTGATCTCATTCACCTCATCTTGGGAAACCTGGTTACAGTAGAATATTCATCCGCTAATGGGAAAAATGACCTAGACCTAGTAGTCCACGTCGTTTTTGTTTTCCCGACAACTCCGTATCATTACGTTTTAACATGGATACGTAATACTATATACGGATACAAGTATACATATATGTATCCGACCAGCAAAATATAGCGTTTGTCTGGCACCCACCTAGGCCAATCACAACTGTACTGCAAAGGTTTTCATTATAATTTTGGAGCTTTTTCCTCACCCTCCGTCCGCTCCCGGAACCTTCGTCCGATTCTAAACCTTAGAATCGGACAAATAGGTGTATAGTACCATTAATTTGCAAGTATTACAAATATGTAAACACATATAAGCTTTATGTTGGGCAGTCTCATCGCCATTCTAATCCCTAACTGGAGCTCAAGTCTGTGTAGCACGGATTTTTAATTGTCTTTTCAATCGGAGTACCATTGCATTTATAAATACTAATTTCACTGTCTACCTTGGATGACTTCAAAATGTCGCTGAATACTAAATAAATCGGGGGTTACCTAAATTCGGATTCGCTGATAATAATAAGCTTACTGTATACTAGCTGTAAACAAAGAAAACATATGCGTTAAGGTAAAAGGTATGCATTTGATGAGTTCGTAGATCCTAAATATGGTTTCCTGGTACGCCTACAGGTGAAGTTAATACTTTTTACTGGATCTGCACTATCCGCTAAATTTAAATGTATAAGAAGGTCAGTAATATGCAAAAGCATTTCTCCGCGAAATTTCCAAATACTTTTAAGGTTTGGCAATATTTCTGCAATTAAATTTTCTCAATTAAGTTTCACCCAACAATAGCATGGTACTGAGCTGCATGAATAGAAATAAATGAATAAATATGCATTACTGTATGCTGAGATACTTTTTCTGCTTCTAAGCCAACCCCCGAATGCAGTCTTAATCCGTAATGTAACTTTGTTTACTCGCAACGCTTATTATATACAATAATGTATAATAATAGAATAGTTTAACCAATGCTCCACTCTAGTGGTCTCCTGCACTGGTGCTTAAGCTAATATATTCAGTATTAAAATTGGCTAAAACGAACAGCAAAACATATGGGCAGAATAATGATGCGTAATAGTAATTGACAGTGACATTGACATATAATACTCTGATCCTTATCAAAAGAAATAATTAGTTTTGCTCTTTTGCTTTGATCCTAAAATTCTATACATTGCGCCATACGTTAACCAAAT
This sequence comes from Yoshiicerus persimilis, assembly GCA_020352615.2. Taxonomy (NCBI): domain Eukaryota; kingdom Metazoa; phylum Arthropoda; class Collembola; order Entomobryomorpha; family Tomoceridae; genus Yoshiicerus; species Yoshiicerus persimilis. The sequence goes on from CM036940.2 coordinate 87,342,812, forward strand.
TAATTATTTTTGATTTTATAATTTTACGATTTGTTACATGCAACCCCAAGGTACCAAACTATGTAGTACCAAACCAGTAGTCAATTAATTTAATTGGTAAGCATATTTACAATGTAGATGTTTTGGTAAGTCCATTTGACACATTATCAGCAAATGGTTCGTTCGTAAACAGATAATATTTCGTTTGTTACGACGACGATGACGACGACGACAGATGACATTAATTGTTTTGTCCCTTTAAATATAAAATTAATTAATTTTTGCTCTTCCATTACAAAATTAAGTATCTTAAAATGCCACGACTTTATTTGAAATCCAATTCCAGACTAAAAGACGTTAAGAAGCACAGGTTTGCGTGATGGAATTCGATTTGAGAGTACTTGTTAAATAGCAACTGTCAAAAACTAAAGTTCTGCTGTCTTTCACTGCCAATCATAGTTCTTCTGTAATTAATTTATATTCTTTATTCAGCACATTGGGATATTTCGCAATATTTTGTGCGCCTATGTTTTCGTACGCCTTAATATGGCTTTCGTGAAAATTTCAAACCTCACAAACGGGTTGACCTACAGAGTTGAAATTATCGTTATTTGATAGCTGGCAAACGCAGCATTACATAATTGTACTGTTTAGGGCGTTTATCAAGACACGTGACACGACATTTCAAATTTGGACCCCTGCTCGACTCTAATTATCTCTGAAGGGAGCAAAAAGGGCAGCAACTTTCTACAGCTTCGTAATCAACACATTACTTGACAGGATGTCGACTACATTGGATGTAGACAACAATATATTTTGCCAAAATTTGCTTTCCCATTTTGTTCCCTTCCGAGTTGGTGGAGATGAAGCAGGTATTCCAATGTGGCATGACTTGCATGTGTCCTGATAAGCCCCATAAATAGTGTACCATAAAAATACTGTATCTGTCATCTATCAAATGACGCCAATTTCAGCTCTGTACACTCAACTGTGCGAGTTTTTAATTTTTCGCTAAAGTCATATTAAGGCGCACGTAGGCGCACAAAATATGGCTTGAAAACCCAGTGTGTGCAGTGGAATTTTTATCACAAAATATATTGCCATTTACCTGCAAAACCCAGCTACGCTAGCGTAATCCTATTGATTCTTATTGATATCAGCATATGTATATGGTATTATTTAACAAACAAGGTAAACTTTTTTCATACCCGTCGCATCCATATATCAGAATACATTTTCCTACGTAATTGGCTACACCGAGCTCAGAAATGAAATAGTTCGTCGGCAGAAATCATACCTATCAGAGATACTTACAGAAGAAACTGAAATTTACCCCGGCGGATTGAACTGATTTTTTCCCACTCGTAATATTTGTTACGTTTTGATGTTAATCTGAATTTCGTAAAATTTTGGAATTACTGAGTTACTTAATTCTAATATCATTTCGCAGGTAAGACGTGTTGTTTGAAATGCAATCATTTCAAAAACTTTCAAAAATACTTGTTTAAATGATCAATCTTGACTTTAACACCCGAATGTATCAAGAGTTGAAATTTTTTTATACCGGCCATTGTAAAATCGATTTTTTTGGTGAGTATTTCCAATATGATTTTTTCATTTACTTGTGAATTACTCATTTCTGAAATCAGTATGGTCTTTCGGTAGGAAAAATAACTTCATGTGGGATAGCAAAATAGTACCTTGTAAGTGATCGTGTTTTAGTAACTTAATTTAGGTATTATTTCAGTCATCAAATAAAAAGACAAAAATTACAAATCTATGCCACTCTGACCGCATTAGGTATTCATGATTAGTATTCACAGTCATTTTTTATTTCCTAACTACTTTTTGGTTGCCAATCAATTGAATACCTGAATACATTATCATCCGCATCCTTAATACGCTACGTAGTCTTTTCAGCATTGTGTAGATTTTCTAAAGCGACAGTCACCAAATACAAAGTGAAGAATAAAATCAGTGCCACTGCTACCATATTATTCATGATTATTATGCCTAGTCATTTCATAACTAATTTTTGATGCCAATCAATGGAATGCCTGAATACATTATCATTAACAAGGATTATCTAAACAGGAATACAGGAGACCACTCAAGTAGATTGCGAATTAAATTATTATAATTAGGCAAGCGATAAATGGTATATAATAAGCCTCTTTTGCCAACAGAGTTACATTACGGCTCAAGATTGAAACCAAGCTTGACTTCTTAGAAGCCCAAAGCCCACCACATTAAACCTATTTGAAAAAAAGTTTCGAAGTAAATTGTCTTACAAGACTTTTCAAATGGTAATATCAATATTTTGTTAAATAATAAAATCGTATTTTTTGTTTAAGGAGAAAATTGAACTAAATTTTAATGACATTTATTTTTAGGCTCGTCAAATTGTGATTGTCGCTGTTGTTGCTTTAATGGCAACTCTTTTCGTTGCTACTGAATGTAAGTATTTATTTTACTTTTAATTGGATGCTGACAGCTGAAAACGAAATCTTGTTCATTTATCAAACAGTTGAGTTTTATATTTAGCTGAATTGAATAGTTGCGTAGGTAAAAACGAGGGCCCTTTCTTTTATTGCCTAATTTTCTTCTCAGGTCGTAGGTTATTTAGATGACAAACATTTTCAAAAGGTTCTTTGCGTAATAAGCCTTAAGTGGTCTGTACTCTAGAAAATCTATCATCTGTCTGTATTTTAATGAATGCCATTCTAATTTATTACATTCGAGTGCCAAATTACCGTATATATTTTTAAAATTATTACTATTCCCATTTCTCATCCAATAATGTTCTCCATCTGCCTATCGGGGAATTAAAAACGATTGCAAAGATATGGGAAATACAATTTTTAAGATTTTGTTATCGTTAATGGACCACAAAAATAATACAGCCCAATTCCCACTTTATTAGGATTTCCATTGAAATTTTTGTGTACTTCGTTCCCAAAACTTTGTAAATGGACAAATGCACCATAGAAATTTCGAAAACTTACGTATATCATTTGTCGGTATACAAGATGTTCGTAATCATTTTGGGGCATTCTTGGGTCACTTTGAAAGCAATTAGTTGGAAATCTAAATACAGATTTTGATGTTTTACTTAAACATAAAGAAATATACAAGCAACTACGTGAATAGTTTTCGGCGACTGCAGAAAATTCATACTGGCCAGCAGTGGAACCAGTAAGACCAATTAGCAATTTGGGGGAATTATTTGGACATTAATTCTAAAAATTGATTGTGATTCAAAGAAAGGAAAATTAAATTTAAATGTCCCTATAATTGACAGAAAATGAAAGGTTAAAATAAATAATATATTTTATGTTGCAGCTGCAAGAACATGCGAGGCTAAATTCAATCTTGCTAATGTGCTGGGGAAAGCACCACCAAGTAAGGACGGTTTTCGAGTGTGCCTATTTAACAAGACAGATAACCTGGCAACCAAAGCAATAGAACTCCCCACGAACACTCTATGGGATTTTCAAAGAAGACTGAACGCGGGTAGATGTTACTGCAATCAGGATTGCACCCCTTCTCAAATTGTCTGCAGGGATCCCATCGATCTTGGTATCGGTAATGTCCTCAACGGAGTATCCCAAATTGTCTATGGTTTAGAGGCTTATCAATTCTACTGCTATTGCCCACAATACGTTAAAGATGGAGATTATCCCTGCTCCTCACCACCAGTTCCAAGCCAATGTCAACCGGAATAATCACTTATTTTTTAATTTTCTGAAAGCTCTGATTTGTCATCCCGTTGTACAAATAAATTGTAATTTCAACTGCTTCAGTTGTTTGCATTATAGAATTCAAATTTGAAATTTCGCATCTGTTATGCGGAAAATCAAAATTTTTCCATTAAGAAATCTTTCTATTTATCTTCTCCCATTTAAAATCTGTATTACAAAATACTGATAAATAAATTGGCGCCGTATTTAACAAATTATTTATTGTTGTTATTCCCATATAATTTGTCGGTTTACTATAGGAGACATTATCTATACGAGACATATTAGATATATGAGACATATTAGCTGTATGAGACATATTAGCTTGTGAAACATATTAACTATGTGAGAAATATTAGATATATGACACATATTAGCTGTATGGGACATATTAGTTATATGAGACATATTAGCTGTATAAGACATTAGATATTAGCAGTTTAAAAGGCGTGCAGTACAATTTATAAGCATCACTGATATATAAAGGCAAACATTATAATTTAGTTCAAAAACCAATACTACATTTCCACAGCTGTCATCTAAGGTGCCTGACAATAGTCTACTCAGCTTAAATTTTTTCATATTTTATTTATTTCTACATCTTTATATTGAAGTACCTAAACTTAAAGCAAGCATTTCCTCTGTCCGTGATACGAGTGTAAAAATATTTGAGTATTTGTTGTGGGGCGTCGAATGTCTCTAAGGTTCGAACAAAAATTGATAAATTTTCCTACAGAAATTGGCACGATATGTGCATTAACACTACTCATTTGATGTGTTCATAGATCCTAAATATCCCTTGTCTATTATTTACATGCAACTTGGTAATTTTGCTGGATCTGCATTATCAGCTATTTAAATGCAATAAGAAGATCCGTAATATGCGAAAGCATTTCTCCGTAGAATTCCAAAATTCGGTCATGCTTAACATTTCTGATGGGGGTCATTCTGATTCCAAATGGTTTCAGTGAACGATAAACCTTAAGACCGATTAATGGGCCACTATCAGTTCTACTGGTTACAGAATTGAGAATAGCTTTCAGGGAGTTAGACGAATGCTTCCACATTGACGCACAAAAGACTAAATACATTGTCATACTAGTAAACGCTGAGAAAGCTATGATTGGGAGAGTGGCAAATACCATGAAATCGAGACGGTCGTAGAATCGGATTGAACCAAAGCAGCACAGTATGGTATTTAAATACATAGCAATAGTAATAACAGGAAACAATACTGGATGGACACTTTCATGGAATAAAATATTCAGTATCCGAGTTCGGTTGTACACACCAATTTGGTATTCGAAATCGTATCTCCCACATCTGTAATAAATAAATTCGCATATTAAATTGGTACCAATAATATCAAAGAAAGATATAAATAACTTGCAATTAATTAGTTACCTTATTTGGTGCATCCAATAAAATGTCCGAAGCAAAACAATTAAGATGTACGTGTAGAATACAATACCCCAATATAAAGAACAGCATAGGACTAGGATTTGTGGGATTCTTAATCCAAATTGTATTATCCAATGTACTGACAAGCTGTCAAAAAGGATATTCGTTTGCACAACAATTGTAAAATATATCAATCCTGGTGCAGAATTGAAATACATCATTGGAATGAAAAACTTTGTCATCCAAGCTTCTAATTTCATGTAAATAGAGTCCTGTGGATTCAATCCATCACACTCGTCTCCTTTATAATTAAGTAAAAACTGATAAAGTACACTTTTGCATGAAAATGTTTGGCTATTTTATTTTGATTGCACAAATAGTATAATATCGCATCGGTATAAACTCTATACTTGAACTACTGTAATCTCTATTCATTAGGAAATGGCACTAAATAAGTGTCTTAAATAACTTTTATTCTATGGGACTCATTGTAAATTTTATTACAACAGTATATCAACTTACCGTTAGTGGAGAAAATGGTTTCACTGTACAAGTAGTTCAAAATTGCCTGTACGTATTTTCCCTTTACTGAACTACTAAGTATGGCCACCACAAACATTATATCCATAATAAAGATCACAAAGCTCATCGTTAATGACGAAATGTCTAAAGTATTTGTATCATTCTGCCGAATGGATCTTACAAGTTGGAATGCTATCTGAATAGCAAATACTGCGCTCAAAATGCCTAGAATTTTTAAGCGATAATGTGAATTTGACATTACAAATTTTTGTTTTCCTTTATCCCAGAAAAACGGAGAACCGAACAGGGACATCGCAATGTTGACATATCGTCCAAGCCAGTAGAAATGATTAAATTTTATTTTGGAGCGAATTTTATTTATATGACGTTTGAATAATCGGGAATCGTGGTGAATTACGGTCCATGTTCTCAAAAAATTTTGAACCATTTTTGTTTTAGTCTCTAGGAAACTAAGACAATATAATATATAACGACAGACAATCTTTTTATGCAATAGACGCAGAGACTGAAATGACAGCTATTTCCCTGGATATGTTTGGTTTGTCAATCTATGTAGTCACCGTGTGCTACTTGGAAATAATTCATCAATTTAGAGTGACAATTTTGACTTACCACATAAATCGTAAAATTATCAGTTATACCTTACAATCCCTATGCCCATATTTGCGTTTTTAGTAGTCTAATCAGTTTCGGATTTCCAATGCTACAGCCAGTCACAATTTTTTTAAATTGATCTCAAGTCCAACTAAATGATAATGATAAAACGAATGACAGAATATTGGCGAAAGTTACGTGTCAAAAATTATCTCTCTGATGACGTATTTCAATTATAAGATACGTTGTACAAACTGAGTTTGTAAGTAGAGCATCCAAAATACTGTAGCGGTATCAACATTAAAATACCGGTACCGAAATATCAGTAGAAGTAGTAGCTAATAGCATCGGTACCAATATAATAGCAATATATTCCATACTATTTAATAAACCTGTTATAATAGCAACTGCTTCGCTGGAATAATGAGTATGAAAATAATGAAAATACCGAAAACAGTCCCGAAATTGGATGACTTAATTTTTAATCAGAAATATAAGTTATGTATGATAAAATAAATATATAGTTGCAATAACTTACAGCATTTTAGAATGACCAGGGAAACAATGACAATGAGAATAGTATCAGATTTATTATTTACAAAATACAATCCACTACTTTGTGTCCGCCTACATCTCATCAAAGATTCGATCGACAAGTCTGGTAACGGATAGAAATACTTCGTAAAGATTAATTTATTAGCTCTGATTGAATCAATATGGATATAGTCGGACCCTAAACTGAAACTATATAGGTACATGGTTGTGTGCTCTAGACATAAACAATCAATGCATCTGTTATACTTATGTACGGGAGTACGCAGATATTTTATAATACCTTTTGAATGTCAACAGCTCTCAAAAAACAAGAAATAAGGCAGGGCGCTGCTTGTATTCCAAAGAAGCCATTTGTACTACGGTAAAACCAAAATCCCTAAAGATGATGAAATAACTGGTTTATAGTTATTTATATAATATTACATTGTATTATTCCTATTTTCTTTAAATCTTGCTAAATAACATTATTAAATATCGGCACGATATTTACTGGGAATGCACTGTCACGCTGGATGTCCGTCCGTGGTAAAAAATTGTCCTTCGTCAAACTTTGTCCGTTGTCAAACTAACTTTGTCGGTTCAATAACTTTAGAACGCATTGATATAAATCCATGAAATTTTCTTTATCACATTAGTCCTTAATATATCTTGACCCTTGCTAAAAATCATCTCTCTCGTACTTTTAGTTTTGCAAAAAAAATCAGAAATTGCAAACTACTGCAACACTGCAACCACGATACATAGACTACACATACACAACGTTGCAAACTATTGCAACACTGCAACTACTAAACATAGACTGCGCATACACAACGCAATCCTACTATCATCTACTACCTAATGTTTATAAATATTGAAATAATAATTACTTTAATTTTTCTGTCACTCTGTTCGTCTGTCTGTTTGCTAGCTATCCAATTTGTATTGTTTTGCTATTCACGTTAATGTCTACTACAATGATGATCTGGGCCCTATTACATAAAATGACAATGACAATGACAATCCGACAATTGTCATTTTTTCCAAATAAAAATGGAAATTTTCCATGACAACCATTTTCTTTACAGTGTCAAAAGTTCCAATTGTCGATGATGATCTGATAATCAAACCATGATGATCTGATAATCAAACCATGATGATCTGATAATCAAACCACGCACGATGATTTACATTTATAAACCCACATGCCGATATTTGTTTACACCCGTTTTGCTACGGTTTATTTTTGAATATAAATGTCAGACACCTTTTGATTTACATGTTGATTGAACTACAATGATTGATAGATGATTGTACGTGTACTAATATATTTCGAGACAACATGAGTAAAATATTAATTGGTGCTAATTAAAATGTAAGTAAATGACACTATTAGGTAAATACGAGTTATCAGGCCAATTTTCATACATATTTAATTTAATATTTGAATTAAATCCGTATTTCTGATTTGCAGACGTCGGAGATACAAAAAAGGGCATGAATTTGTATGTTCTAACATTTGAATTATTATAAACAGGCATTGTACTGTTCTTATCCCGCTAACACAGGAAGTTACTTATTTAGATTTTAAGTCTATTAGGTCGCTGAGTTAGAACAGTGAATTTAATTACCCACGATTAAGAAGCCTGCAATTTGCAAATCAATGCTAATGCAGGAAACTATAAGAAATTTGGCTTTGAGCTTAAGGCTTATATAACGTTTTTGTGCTTTATCTCTGCGCCACAAATGTATGGCATTAAATTAAAAGCATGTTAACTACACATTGGCTGCAAATAATCTGAATGAATCCTATTAATGCACCCTCTTTTATGTGGCGGCTGGCCTAGTCTTGTACCTGGAGGCTGAAAATGTTTAAGACAACTAAAAGACAGTATTCCTAAGGCAATGTATCCGTGAATCTATACATAGAATTAAATGTAATTGCTATTTGAAAGAACAATACTTTTTTAATTATTCTGCAACACGACCGGAATAGTGCACAAAAAATTAATATTTCTAAACATATGGCGAATGAAGTTTTTCTTGATTAAGATTTCAGACAATTCGGTGTAACAAATATTATGTAGATGTGTCAAATATATGCAAAAACGCAATGTTTTACCTTAAATGATAATGAAAACACAATTGTGAATGTTCCCGTTGTAGGAGTGGATTTTTGCATTGCGTTATTCGTAAATTTGCAAGGTTTTTTAGTAAGAACACTTTTATTGACAAACGTTAAATATATCTGCACACATTTTCAGCTGATTTAAATAAGATAATTTTTATAATTTTGGTACATTAAGAAAAAAGTTACTGAAATAAAAAATGGCACTGAGCAAAAGCACACAATCGTTAGCAATGAGCCTATTCATTTTCTCATATTGTTAACACACTGCTAAAAATGATTAATTTTTTTCTGATTAAGCCAGCCGATTAAAGTTTACAATTGACGGAGCCTAAAAAATGCATCCCTGGCTATTGCTTTTCCTTTTCCATTCATCTCCTTGGTAAACAAAAAATGACTTCCAAGGGTATCTACACTTTTAAAGAAGTTAGAATTCAAAGGTAAAAGTATACTTTCCCAAAGTATTTCACCAATGGCCAATTGCTTATAATTACCATTTATCCAAAGATTCAGAACAGACATTTTGTCTTCTTCTTTCTTTAATGCTGTATCGAACTTTAGTACAAGTTTGATGGTATTGAAATGTCGAAGAACAGATTTTGCAAATGCTAATGGGTATTCATCCAAAATGAGTGTATCCAACCGCCAAGAGACATCTGTGGTTACATTCACATTGCATAGTTTCACTCTCTTAATACAATTGGGCAATTTTATTTGATCAAAGTCCATTTCGTAAATATCGTCTTTAACTCCCAGATGGAAATCAACCAAAGAAGTATTTGTGAAGTCGAAAAGAATTGGAAATTTAGCTCCTGCTTCCAAAATTAACCGGAGTGACTTTAAATTTGGATACGGAAAGGTATGTGGAATAATTAGCTGACGAATATTACGCAGATTAAATGCTATGTAAAGGCTTTCAATGGAAACTGGAAGAGTTTGAATATCAACAATATTGGTATTTTCAACAGAGAAAAGGGATCTAAATTCCATTTTGTCGCCTATACAAGTGTCGCCATTGAAATCAAGACGGTTTGTGGTCCACTCACTGTTAGCCAGACCAATTAACTCTACATCCTTTTTTTTAAATTCTTCCAAATTTATAACACCGACACCTACGTCTAACTTAAAATGCTTTCCACGTAAGCTTAGTTTCCTAATTTTAGAAAAATCAACGAATTGGTTAATTAATATTTTTTCCGTAGTATCAAAATAGAGTCCAAATAAAAATACCTTTCCTTCGTAAGAAATACTGCAACCAGAACCCAAGCGTAACTCCCTTGGAGCAATTTTTGCATTAGGAAAAATTTCACAACCTTCCAAACGTAAATTTTGAATATTTGTCAAATTTTCCAGGGAAATCTTAAAGTTGGAAAGAGAACCTTTGATATTCAATGTCTTTAAATGTGGACTTAGATAATAGTTTAGATCAATACATCTATTAAAAGGCTCATTACAATATCGAAAATAAATACTTGTGAACGTCAACGATTCACTTTCTTTCCAAACATAATCAAGCAAATCACTGTTAATCTGGCCACTAAATAATATTTCATTTGAAGGCATTCCAAACGGGAATACATTCTTAAGAGTTTGCATTAGCATTTTAATGCTTTCTGCAGCTGCTTCAGCATCTACGCCAAGGAATTTTGAGTCATGTAGATATGGTTGATTGTCATTTGAAATCGCAATCTTCGATATTTTCCAGAATACAGGTTCGGAAACTTCTTTCCATCGGCGACAAACATGACGCATGTTCCGCATATCGGCATATGGCAAATAACGAATAATGTTATCCAAGACCTAAAACGAATTAGCAAGGAATTACTTTTCTTTTACTATTTATAAGGAATAGTCACTTTCTGAAAATCTAAAATTCTCACCACGGTGTTCATTAATGCATGGTCATTGTTGATGAAGGGAAGACTTTCTTCCACTCCAGGATTGATTGCCATTTTACATTTGCGTTCCTTTACAAGTAAATTTTCTTTTTCCAGTTCTGCGATTTTTGACTCCAAGTTGCTAATTCTGGATTCTGAGAATGCTTTTGTGTCTGAGAGTTCTTGTAGTATTTTTGCTAGTGATGTGTCTACTTTATCTCCAATGTAAGTTCGCGTGTCCGTGATCATCTTCGCCAGATCTTCCATAGTTAGAGCCATTCTATATGTTTAGCAGTCGGTTATTAGTATTATATAATCTTTATCTCATAGACCTCATAGCTATATCAATTTATCTCATAGCTATCTTTATTTCATAGACATGAAAAAATACTAGTGTTTGTTTTTTAATTCATAATGGGCAGAATTGCAACTGTTTTCTTTTTGCTCATAAACAAAGATTATTTTTAGTTTCAGGTACGTTAGGAAAAGTCTAAAGTTGCTATTGTTTCAGATCCCTCTTACACTCAATAAATGAAATACGCAAATATATTACAAGCTCAAGATATTACAAATTAACTCAGCAATTCATAATGAAGTATTTAATAGTTAGTATCCTTCTGTTTTGTTTGAATAAATTTTTGAACTAAATAAAAAATCATTACCTTGTTATTGATTTGTCACAAAACAAAGATTACGTCAATTCGATTACAATGCAAATCTTTTGAAAAAGAATTCTCATATATGGCTGGGTTGCAGGATCAAGACACTAAGTTACTCTTTTTGTTGTTCGATATGCTTTACAATGTAGGACAAAAATATACAACGCAAAAGGTAAAAATACCGGACCTAACTGTAGCGTGGCCACATTCGAAGTGATGGCTAAATGCTAGTCAAAGAATTCGTCCTTTCACATTCTTATTGTTATTTCTATTATTATACATAGTTTTGTGGAACATTATACAGTGGTATGCAAATGTATAGGTACTATTTCTCGGAAAGCCCTAGGCGTAGAAGAATGCTTTTTTTAAATTTAAGGTTGCATTTTATAGAGTTGACCTAACTTTTCGTAAAAGCATGCAAGAATTTATACTTTTTGCTTTTCAAAGGGTCACTATAAGGAGTCTCTTAATGGTGATGTGATAATGGACTAGAAAATTCGTGGAAGCAAAGGTTGTATCCCAAATACTACGACGTGCAACTAAAATAGCTTTTCTATTTCCTCACTTAAAACTACTTCTTTTGACGAGAAAAAGTAATGCATAAATATTCAAGCACATGCAAAATTATGGAGAGGATCATTGTAATATACGATCGTTGTACCTAAGATATAAATGAGTATTTATTGCATTGCTTCTACAACAAACATAAATATCTTTAAATACATTTGCATTTATTTATTTTTAGAGCAGTTTTATTTGAGACCTGTAAATGAAAAAAAAATGTGGTCTCAAAACAATTTTATAAGTGCCTTAAAATTTTCATAACACTAAATAGAAAATACATGTATTCTGAAAAAAAAATTTTTATGGCCCCGTGTGGGGAGAACCGAGATTTCAAGGTCATCAAAGTTGCAATCTTGTAACATTCATAGAAGGCAAACCACAGGTCCAAAAATTATGATCTTTTTTTTAAACATCATCTAACTTCATGACCGAGATAGATCTTTTTCAGAATTTAAAAATTTGACCTGCATCACGTGTTAAAATTTTTCAAAATTTTGAAAAAAAATTAAAATGTTTTACACTAATGAAATGTTGTACATATTGTTCCTACTTGACAAAACGCATTATAACACTTTATTTTGGCGTAGACATATGCATTTAATATTGCCATATGGCATATCAATCAGCTTCAAAATTTTGTCTAGAACTCGGTTCTGGCATTGCCTAATACATAAGGGTCGCTCTAAAAAAGTTAACGGCCGAAATTGCAACTTCATTTTTCCCCAATGAAGACTAAGGCTGCGATTTTGGCCGTTAACTTTTTAAGGGTAGCCCTACTGTATTAGGCAATGCCAGAACCGAGTTCTATGTACATATGTATGTATGTATGTACATATATACAACATTTCATTAGTGTAAAACATTTTAATTTTTTTTTCAAAATTTTGAAAAATTTTAACACGTGATGCAGGTCAAATTTTTAAATTCTGAAAAAGATCTATCTCGGTCATGAAGTTAGATGATGTTTAAAAAAAAGATCATATTTTTGGACCTGTGGTTTGCCTTCTATGAATGTTACAAGATTGCAACTTTGATGACCTTGAAATCTCGGTTCTCCCCACACGGGGACATAAAATTTTTTTTCCAGAAAACATGTATTTTCTATTAAGTGTTATGAAAATTTTAAGGCACTTATAAAATTGTATTGAGACCACATTTGTTTTCATTTACAGGTCTCAAATAAAACTGCTCTTTAATTTATTTGGATTTATCACACAGTTAATGAATACTAGTAAATTGCCCGTTCTACGAACGGGAAAATAACAGTAAATTAACCATCTGAAAAAGTTTGAAAAGCCATAATTAGCAATAAAAAAATTGTAATAACTATATTTAGTAATCATAAATTTTTGGGAGTGAAACGGCACATTTATTTTGTAATTAGTCTAATTTGAGGAATGAATTTTAAACCTGGACAGAATTTGAATTGTGGCTTAAGTATTTAGATATTCCATCAGATTCCATCAGTAGATTTGGAGTACATGGAGTGGATGGAGTAGATGGAGTCAGATGGAGTAGATGGAATCAGATGGAGTAGATGGAGTCAGATGGAGTAGATGGAGTCAGACGGAGTAGATGGAATCAGATGGAGTAGATGGAGTCAGATGGAGTCAGATGGAGTAGATGGAGTCAGATGGAGTAGATGGAGTAGATGGAGTCAGATGGAGTAGATGGAGTAGATGGAATCAGATGGAGTAGATGGAGTCAGATGGAGTAGATGGAGTCAGATAGAGTAGATGGAGTCAGATGGAGTCAGATGGAGTAGATGGAGTCAGATGGAGTAGATGGAGTAGATGGAGTCAGATGGAGTAGACGGAGTCAGATGGAGTAGATGGAGTCAGATGGAGTAGATGGAGCCAGATGGAGTCAGGAAGGAATAGATGGAGTCAGATGGAGTAGATGCAGTCAGATGGAGTAGATGGGTCAGATGGAGTAGATGGAGTCAGATGGAGTCAGATGGAGTAGATGGAGTCAGATGGAGTCAGATGGAGTAGATGGAGTCAGATCAAGTAGATGCAGTCAGGTGGAGTGGATGGAGTCAGATGGAGTCAGATGGAGTCAGATGGAGTAGATGGAGTAGATGGAGTCAGATGGAGTAGATGTAGTCAGATAGAGTCAGATGGAGTAGATGGAGTCAGATGGAGTAGATGTAGTCAGATAGAGTCAGATAGAGTAGATGGAGTCAGATAGAGTCAGATGGAGTCAGATAGCGTAGATGGAATCAAATGGAACAGATGGAATCACATGGAATATATGTAATCGCATGGAATAATATGGAGTAAATGGAGTAGTTAGAGTTAAGATATTTAATATAATTAGATTGTAAATGTAGATGCTAATACAATAAATGCTTGTGAACATTAAAAACTGGCATAAATCAATAGTGGCAATAACTGAAAAACTTTAAAATTAATTCTTAAATAGTACATTAATATCTCTAAAATATTAAACAGCAGCATATTTTTAAAATTGTAAAAAGTAAAACCTCAATTATTTTACATAAATAAACCCTATCATTAGACATAATTTAAAGCAAAGCTTGGTGATACACGACATTGGAAGTATAAGTATCACTGGAAGAATATAGCAATTTGCCTTGTGTGGCACTTTCAGCAATGTCAACTTTAATATTCTCCTTATATTTACCACGTGAAAATGCAGTGTATAACTGGCCATGAGTAAAAACAGGTTGAGGTAAGTAAATTCCAACAACTGAGAGTGTTTGTCCTTGAGACTTTGTGATCGTCATGCAGTACGCCAATCGAACAGGAAATTGTCTTCTGCTCAGTGTAAATGGTAAATCGACATCAGAAGGATTCAAAGTAATTCTTGGAATGAATACACGCTCTCCTCTCATTTCCCCTGTCAGAATTTCACAATCGAGGACGTTCTGTTGCATTCTTTTCACAATCAGCCTGGTGCCATTACATAAACCCTTAAGTCCTAATTTCCGCAAAAGCATGACACAGCATCCAACTTTTAAGTTTAATTTGTGAGGTGCCATACCAGACGGTGTAAGTGAGTTTAAAAACTCAACTGGGTATTGTAAGGTTTCTTCAACATTGTCGGCAAGAACTTTGTCAATGCTAACGTATGTAGAAGTTTCACCTTCTAATTTCGACAAAATCTGCTCATTTATAGCTAAACTTTCTTCATACATCAGTTATCAGAGATTTTGTAAGATATTCAGGTGGAATAACAATGGTATCATTGCTAAGTTCTGGAAAGGTTTCAAGCTGACCATCACCTAAACGCAATAACCAATCTGAAAATTCACAATCGCCAGTAGCTCTCATGTTATTCTTCAGCTGAAATTTTTGAAATTTTTGCCATAATCTACTGTTTTTAACACAGGCTTCTAATGTTTTGATGCGATATCCATGCTTTACAACCGGCAATTGCTGTCTAAAATCTCCGCCAACAACAATTGTTTTTCCACCAAAAGGTAAATTGTTGTCCATAAGATCTTGAAATAACCTATTAACACATTCCAACATGTATTTATGGCACATGGAAATTTCATCCCAAATTATCAGGTCGCATTTCTTCAAAATATTTGCATCTTTAGTGCTGTGCCTAACATTCGAAATAAAATCTTCTGTAATAACAAGAGGAAGCTTGAATGCTGAATGAACAGTTCTGCCACCAATTAATAGTGTTGCGGCGAGTCCAGTTGGTGCCACCGAAACTACATTTCCCCCTGCTCCCCGAATTCTATGGTTTAAGCATTGGTAAAGGTAAGTCTTTCCACTACCTCCAGGTCCATCAACAAATAAACATCTTGTATTGTCATTGGATAGCTCTCGATAGCCATCGTATTCAATTGTATCCTTACCCTCTCTGAGCCTTTCCTTATTTACACCGTTCATGATTGCATTATATGCTAGGTTTTGATCTTCATTTAGATTGGAGAATTTTTGATTTGCCTCGAGAATTTCATTTTCTAAATTATAATTGTCTCCAGAAGATGCTCGTATGAAATCGTTCGGCAATTTGTAATCTGAAAGCGTCTTTCCGTAGAATCTCAAAACGTTTTCAGTATCCTGCAAGGCTAATGCATTTGGATTTTCATTAGGATTTGACCGACTGTAATCTTCTGTTAAATTGGTACAATAAGCAGTCCAAAGACTTGATGCATCTGTTGGATTCCCAAATACGCAGATGATGGCAAATAATTCCCTGATCTGCCTTGGCATTTTATATACCAATGCCTCTTCAAGTGTATTCACCCATTGCTGGTCACTTTCCAAAAGATTGCGTTCTTTTGCAGCCGCTTGAAAAGAGTCATATAGTACACCGTTTACTGTTTTCAAGAATTGAAATGACGTTGCACCAGGTACGTGTAAAAGCAATAGTCTTAAGGAAAACTTTTCTGTATCCATTGGGTTAACTGCGTACATCCGACTGATCACTGTATTGCTAACCTTTTTTCTTTTATTCCAGGACTTGGTTTCTTTATCAAAAACGTAATTATATGGAATATTTGGATACAGAATGTTTGATGCTTCAATAGAAGACACGTTAAGCTTAAACCAAGCTGTTAGAGTGGTATCTCTTTCTGCAGCTGAAGCCAATGCTAATTCTTCTCTTCCGGGCTGAAATACTACTGGTTGCTGTCCTGGACAATGTACAGCCAAACGAACTATTGTGTGAGAATGATCGTGCATTTTATTTTCAAAAAAGCGCCATACTGCTTCAGGGGCTCCTACGTACCGAGTATCAATATAATTTTGAATTTCGTCCCATTCAAGAATTGCGTTCCCCGTAGCATTTCCTTTTTCAGAAATTAACACCTTAGCAGCATCATGTCCTTTATAAACATACTTGAATATGTACTTGACACTCTTCACCGATGAACACTTTTCTACATTGATGTGTGCATTGTATTTCAAGCAGAGAAAAGGATTGTACGGTACAACAAAGCGGTTGTCAACGGAAGCCCCTCTGACGGTATACGATTGTCCACTGTCTCGTCTTCGGTAGATTGGATAACCGTCAACATTTGGATTGGTAAATTCGGAAAAGCTTTTCGGAAATTCCTTACTGCATATTGATTTACCGTTGTCATCTTTAATCATACATGGTGCTTTCGGATTGAAAACGCCACATGGACCGTGGATCATGTGTTTTGTAACAACATCATAAAGTTTTGGAGTCCTTTCTGGGTTAGGTATTTCAGCCGACACAATTTTATTAATTTCTTCTGGATCGCGGAATATTGAATCTTGGCTAAGAATAAATAGCATGTGAGCATGCGGCAAACCTCGTTTTTGGAATTCAATGACATAAATATGGGCTATAACTTTTCCAAGTATTCCATTTTTAGTGATGTCATCTAAAAAACTTTTGAATTTCAACTTAAATACTCGGGAGACTAAATCTGGACGGTTCTCTGAAGTTTGGTTAGGTTCCAGGTTTTCCAATATTTCTGGCCACTTCGGATTGCATGTAAATGTAATGAGCAAATCAGGTTTTCCAAACTTTCCAACAATAGCCATAGCGTCCTGATAGTTTTGTTTCATTGCTCTTGGACTTCCGGTAAAAGATGACGGCAATACTAAAACTTTTCCAGGTTTAACTCCAATATTAGTTGCTTTGTTTTGAACAAAATCCATAAGACCAACGTACATTTCTACTCGCAATGTCTTTTGATTAAAGCGGCACCAATCTAGACGACTTGCTTCCACTTTGCTGTATGCATCCACTACATATTGTTGGAATAGTTTTTCTGCCAAAAGGATGATGTTTAAATAGTCCCGAATTTGCAATTTATAGGCATAAAACTCTAGCATGGACATCTTATTTCGTTTGTTTGTGGTGTCTAACAGCAAGTTGCCATGCCAGCCACGGGTGCCACGGGGAAACAATAAAGGGTATGTCATGGGGTCGCAATTGGGATTACCAATTTTAAGAGATATCAATTTCTTTGGACCTTTTGGGTGCACACAAATATCTCTGTCGGTTGGAGGATTTCCATCACCAGTTCTGAAGATAACAGCCACTTCGTTGGATGATGGCAGATTATATCTTCTCAAGTCAGAATCTTTATCAGTTGTTATATACATTTTCACTGCTACAGTTGTACTGTATTTTTGTTCATCTGCAGCTAATATTTCTCTCAATGTGTGATATGCTTGAGAATAGGGGTTGACTTCACTGAGTATCTCATTCAGAGACGACATTGTATCTTCTAGGCATTCACCATTGGCTTCATTAAGCAGTCTTTGAGTGAGAGCTTCAGAAGGGTCAAAGATATACAGTTGAGAGTACTTTGGTATTCCATCTATTAAACCTGTTGCATGGCAGACTTGGCCATGGATGACAAAAGTTTGTGGACCTCTTCCTGGTAGGTGAAGTGAATGATGGCCAAATGAAGCAAATGCAAGTGCACTATTGTAGTTGCGAAGATTGCTACGAAAATTTTTTGATTTTTCATCGTTTCCAATATAAAAATGCAAAAGTCTTTCAGGAAATGCTTCTTTAACAGGTAGTTTCACTGTTCCGTTGTGGCAGCAATGAGAATAGGTACCAATAGAAGTAACTTCTCCATCAAAGTACTTAGCATGACAATATGTACATGATTTCGATAGTAGACCACAGTTTTGTGGCGATAAATTTTCTTCCTTAATATCGTTTAATGAAAACAGGGCAATAGCCACAACTCTCCTTCTTTTGGGGTCTTGCTGAAGTATGGCTGCATTCCTTTTACGTCGAACGGATTGCGCAATCACTTTATTAAATCCAGTACTTTTTCGGCCCATGTCTTCTGGTTCTATATAAAATATTTAATAAATGTTATTGTATTCCATGTATTCCATCTTTCTCCATGTATTTCATCACACTCCATGTACTCCATCACACTCCATCTCCTCCATCTACTCCATCTGACTACATCTGACTCCATCTACTCTATTTGACTCCATCTACTCCATCTGACTATATCTACTCCATCTGACTCCATCTACTCCATCTGACCCATCTACTCCATCTGACTGCATCTACTCCATCTGACTCCATTTATTCCTTCCTGACTCCATCTGGCTCCATCTACTCCATCTGACTCCATCTACTCCATCTGACTCCATCTACTCCATCTGACTCCATCTACTCCATCTGACTCCATCTACTCCATCTGACTCCATCTGACTCCATCTACTCCATCTGACTCCATCTGACTCCATCTACTCCATCTGACTCCATCTGACTCCATCTACTCCATCTGACTCCATCTGACTCCATCTACTCCATCTGACTCCATCTGACTCCATCTGACTCCATCTGACTCCATCTGACCCATCTACTCCATCTGACTCCATCTACTCCATCTGACTCCATCTATTCCTTCTTGACTCCATCTGGCTCCGTCTACTCCATCTGACTCCATCTGACTCCATCTACTCCATCTGACTCCATCTGACTCCATCTACTCCATCTGACTCCATCTGACTCCATCTGACTCCATCTACTCCATCTGACTCCATCTACTCCATCCGACTCCATCTACTCCATCTGACTCCATCTACTCCATCTGACTCCATCTACTCCATCTGACTCCATCTACTCCATCTGACTCCATCTACTCCATCTGACTCCATCTACTCCATCTGACTCCATCTACTCCATCTGACTTCATCTACTTCATCTGACTCCATCTACTCCATCTGACTCCATCTACTCCATCTGACTCCATCTACTCCATCTGACTCCATCTACTCCATCTGACTCCATCTACTCCATCAGACTCCATCTACTCCATCAGACTCCATCTACTCCATCTGACTCCATCTACTCCATCTGACTCCATCTACTCCATCTGACTCCATTTACTCCATCTGACTCCATCTACTCCATCTGACTCCATCTACTCCATCTGACTCCATCTACTCCATCTGACTCCATCTGACTCCATCTACTCCATCTGACTCCATCTACTCCATCTGACTCCATCTGACTCCATCTACTCCATCTGACTCCATCTGACTCCATCTACTCCATCTGACTCCATCTGACTCCATCTACTCCATCTGACTCCATCTGACTCCATCTGACTCCATCTGACCCATCTACTCCATCTGACTCCATCTACTCCATCTGACTCCATCTATTCCTTCCTGACTCCATCTGGCTCCGTCTACTCCATCTGACTCCATCTGACTCCATCTGACTCCATTTACTCCATCTGACTCCATCTACTCCATCACACTACATCTACTCCATCTACTCCATCCGACTCCATCTACTCCATCTACTCCATCTGACTCTATCTACTCCATCTGAATCCATCTACTCTATCTGACTCCATCTACTCCATCTGACTCCATCTAATCCATCTGACTCCATGTGCGATGTTGCTAATTGTCGGCTGCGATGTAGCTCTTTGTCGGCTGCGATGTTGCTAATTGTCGGCTGCGATGTTGCTAATTGTCGGCTGCGATGTGGCTAATTGTCGGCTGCGATGTAGCTCTTTGTCGGCTGCGATGTTGCTAATTGTCGGCTGCGATGTTGCTAATTGTCGGCTGCGATGTGGCTAATTGTCGGCTGCGATGTGACCAATTGTCGGCTGCGATGTTGCTAATTGTCGGCTGAGATGTGGCTAATTGTCGGCTGCTTTTTTTTAATTGTCGGGTGCGATGTGGCTAATTGTCGGCTGCGTTTTTTTAATTTTCGGGTGCGTTGTGTCGGGTGCGGTGTGGCTAAGTTGTCGGGTACGGTGTGGGTAGGATTTGGGTGCGGGTTGGCTAAGTTTTCGGCTGCGATGTGGCTATTTGTCGGCTGCAATGTGGCTATTTGTCGGCTGCGTTGTTTTTAATTGTCGGGTGCGGTGTGGCTAAGTTGTCGGGTACGGTGTGGCTAAGTTGTCGGGTACGGTGTGGCTAAGTTGTCGGGTACGGTGTGGGTAAGATTTGGGTGCGGGTTGGCTAAGTTTTCGGCTGCGATGTTGCTAATTGTCGGCTGCGATGTGGCTAATTGTCGGCTGCGATAAGGCTAATTGTCGGGTACCGTGTCTGATGTCCAAAACATTAAGTTTTAAAAGAACTTACAATGCAACGGACGTTACGGCAATGGAAAAGTGACACAGCTGACTGGCGAGCACTGGCAAGAAGCACTGATACAGGTGAGTGAAGCGCACTGATTCAGGTGAGTGGAGAGTACTGGCAAGAAGCAATGATTCAGGTGAGTGGAGAGTACTGGCAAGAAGCAATGATTCAGGTGAGTGGAGAGTACTGGCAAGAAGCAATGATTCAGGTGAGTGGAGAGTACTGGCAAAAGAGCACTGATTCGGGTGAGAGGAAAAAACATGAGGTTTGTATTGTAGTGTGGCAACGTGGCAAGAGAGTAGAGTAGTGATTGGTGTGCAGGTGCCGGGGGAGAGGCAGAAAAAGGGACTGCTCACAGGGAAAGAGTGTGAGTGGTCTGTGGTTTTCCGTTCAGCCAGGCAGGCATGCATGCAGGAGTTGGAAGGGAAGCCTAGAGTGTAGTACAATATCCAAGGCAACTCAACTCTGATTTAAGTCTGATTGTTGCTGCAGAGTTGAATTCTTAGCAACAGGAGGAGGGGCATAGGCAATCCAGCCAATCAACCCAATTATAAAGGCTTCAGGCGTGGTCCTATGTGCTATAGTATATAGATGATAATTCAAAATGCTTGAAGCATTTTAATAATGCCAATAGTGAGAGAATACAAATACGTCAAAATTTTCCTTCGCTGACAAAACTGAAAATTTCCAATATACATTTTATTCGGTTGATATGAGGCATGTACTTTCTTTAAGTATAAATACTGTTTTCTATCGAAGTTAAAGTTTGGGTTCTGTTGAGACGAAACATTCTCTCTAGTATTTTCAGTTTAATAATTCTGATTTTTAGTAATCCAATCAAATAGTATTAGTTTCTATATATCCTTGACTTGTACGTATTGGATTCAAGAGAAACAACGAGAAGCTTCTCGAACAAAACGTTAGAGAAGTAGTAACACACATTTCAGAGGAAGACTCCTCAGTTCTAAGCAGACAGCCTACAGGAGTAGTTCGTTGTTCTCTTGCACTCCAATACAAGTAATTGACTTGTAATTGATTAACAAAAGTTTTTAGTTTATTTAATAAAGTAATTAAATATAACTTTCGGTACAAGTGCTAATAGTTATTGCCCCATGTTAGGAGGATCTTTGCTATTTTACTTGCACCAGTTTTTAGAAGACCTAATCTGAAGTACCCCAGTTAGGCACATAGATTGTTGGCGGTTAGTTTTCTAGCATCAAGTTCATTTACTGGATTCTCCAGTATTACCCGGTGAGCAGAAGTGTTAGGAATTTGAACACTAATCAGTCATACAAACAAAATATTATACAGTCCACTAAAAATAACATTAAAACCAAAACCCCCCAAACTTCAACGTCCATTCAGGTTCCATGAATTAATATATGTCTTAGAAACATGATATACAATTGACATAGACCACAAAATGAAAATCAATGTATTGGATATGGTAATACCAAATATTATTATTCCAGCAATTTCATAAAAATCAGACTGTAGACACAAAACACAAATAGATGCACAAGAGAATTAAGCGCTTCACAAAAACTTGACTGAAAACCAAAACTGAGGCTGACAGTTCATTACATACCTTAGTCATAATGTTTAGTATTTTGTAATATTTCAAAGTATTTTCTAATAGTCGAAGTTCGTTTGATGTAGTGTAAGTTTTGTTGTTGTAGCTAGATAAAGCGAAAAACATTCAAACTGATCTAAATATTTTTATTGGTTTATTGTTAGTATTTTCAGGGACATAAATAATTCTTACCTGATTTCACGTGCGATCACCAAATAAAGAGTTATAGCTAATGCAATAACAAATAACAGTAACATAAACTGACAGAAAGCACAAAAGATCACCAAATAAGCTATTGCACTGTGCAGAAATATTGCAAGATGGACAGCAAAACTATCCGTTTTAGGCAACAACGAAGTTATAAAAACTGGCCAGTATGGTTTAGCAGCAAACGGAATGACAATTAATGTTGGATATATTATCATGAATAACAACCACGTAATTATAATTACGGAATTATGGAATGGCTTCAGCAAATTCTCTTCGTTTGGTAGCACAAATTTATCTAAATATGACAAAAAACGAAAAGTAATTTTACATTTTTCTTGAATATATTTAAACATATATTTGATATTTTAATTTGTCTTACCTTGGAAATCTTTGTGCACATCTATTAGTGTATTAATTACCAATTGTATGCTTTCCCTTTTCAGTATAAAGATATGCGTGCATAGTAAAATAAGGATCATAACGACAATGCCAAATGCACACATATAACATTCAAAAGAATTTGAGTCTCTTCGATATTCGTAAAACGTTCTGAGTAAAATAAAAATAAATTCGACATGAATAATGGTGTTGTATAAATAAAGCTTCGCTTTTCCACCACAGCGGTAGGAGTGAATCAGTTTATTACAGCCGCTAGACCAATTGTATGGCACACTGCCAAAGAAGTGTCCCATCTTGACAGCTTTTCGAATAAGGCGGAAACATATTAAAATACCAATGTAATAATTCAATTTTAATTTTGTCAATAATTTAATTTTTGTCAGTAGATTAATTTTTGCCATTTCTGAGAACTTTGTCCTTGTGCAGTAATACTCTGATGACAACTGTCTAATTGATGTGATGGAAAAGAAATGTGTAAAAATCGAACTTCAAAAATTGCTGAAGTTATTATTGCCATTAATTTAATTCTCCGTTACTACCGTGTACTATAGAATTGCCAGTAGTAATGTGTACAATGACAAGGCTGAATTGATACCACAGATTAATAATTGTGGGGCATTTTATTCCATACTAATTCAAATAAGGAAACAATTTTAAGCTCTGTGTTATTATTTTAATAAGGGATATTTATTTGTCTTTCTAAGACAACCGCTGAAAGGAATATTGCAAAATATTATCGACATAATCATTACACGTTAATAGTATTAGGGTTGCACCAAAAATATTTACCTGCACATCTTCAATAATCACTGTAAAGTTTTGCAAAATGACCCGTCGGTGTTTTGTTTGCCATTTAGTGCATGTAGCCATTGTAGCTACCAAGGCCGACAGGGTGACCTTATTTATATCCAAACGTGTACTTCTTGAAGGTTGACATTTAACTTAAATGCTTTACCTTCAAATAAAGTTTTTGATTTCGCAACGACCAACACCCTAAATCAAAATAAATTCAAGTGTCGACATTTCATTTATTTCATTTCAAGTCTCACTCTTTCATTTCACAACTCCTTTTCAGCTAATTTTAGTACAGCTTGTGTAACTATACTACACTTTGAGTAACGATTCTTCTATAGCAAGCCGGTTTATTAAACATAAACGGTTTATGCTCAGCCAAAATAATTTGGCTTTATCAGACGAATTTTAGACGCCAACAAAAAGCATCTGAACTTGAAACAGCAGCAGAACTCGATCTGATATGGTAACATAATACTGCAATGACCTTGTTTTTTCATATTCAATCACTTTTACCACTTTTGTTTTCGTTTCATTTTCAATCTAGAATCATGCCGAGTAGAATATTATTTTGTCTTCTAAGAAATTTAGTAGAATTTGGTCATTTTATTTGGGCACTTCCATTCACAGTCAAGAGAGACAAATCCTATTCTGGATTTAAAGTTTTAATATCCGACAAGAAAAAGCGGTTCTACTTTTCCACATTTTATTTATTTGGCTACACGCTCTTTTACAGCAGAAATATTGCGAAAGTCAGCGATTTGAATTCTGCAAATCATGTGTTAATCTTTACGTTAACTTTGACTTTGTGTACATTGTTCACTTTAGATTTGGTAATATTAGTATTTGGAATAATACATCTGAACTCAATATGCGGCATTTTTAACGGGTGTCTACTCTTGAACGATCAATTCTTTGGTAGAAAATCTTTTCAAATAAAAAAATATTAGCATATTAATATAAATTAGGGGTTTAATTATTTATTTAATTATGGATACATTGTTTTCAGAAAAAAGAAAACCCAGAGGAAACATAGGAAACTTTCTGCAATCTTCTATATTTCAGATTACTGGAGCATCATTCCTGTTTACATTTTTCTTTTCCCTTGTCAATATAATACTTCCTGACGATCCTCTGCATCTGTCCTCTATTGTTCCCAAAGAACACACCAATTTTTTGTTAATTTCCTTAAGCTGGCTTTTACAATTGTGGTTTTACTGGAGATTTGTTGCTGCTATTATGTTTATCCTTGTCAGCATTGTAGTGGCTGCCATTGGTTGTTGGGAAATAATTTCATTCCTAACGTAAGTAATTCCATAAATTAATGAGAATGACCAATAATTTTTTTTATTGTTCTACTAACGGTACTACTACAAAACTATGGCTCCTTATTATAGAAAAATCTTTGCCGTCAATGAAAAATACTAATATTGCTTTCCAATTGCAGGATTCCCCCGCCCAGACTTTTCCGTTTTAATGATTCTCAAACATTAAATGATGTGCTGCAATTTGTTGAAGTAATAAAAGAAACTTACAGGGAGCTACAACTTTTAGCTGCAGTACTAAACAGCTTATTTACAAAATTAGTAAAAGTTGTAAATACATTGCTAACAGTAATATGCCCCCTGTTTTATTACATTGCTGCCAAACAGGAGAATGTCATTCTTGCCTTAGCTTATCTCGCTATAGGATACTTGGCATCTCTTATTTGGTTTTTGGTAGTGATCCTGGCAGCTACAATTGAGAAGTACACCCAGAAAGCAATAAATTCCTGGGCACAACCTTTAATCCCACAATCTGAAATGGATAGTCTGAAATACTTCTTAAAATTTCGAAAATCCTGCAAATGTATCCGTCTGGTGGAAATTAAAAAGTTGGATGGCATACTGTTTGTAAACAAACTGTTACAGAATCTCGCAAAAATGCTTATTTTATTTTAAACAACAAATGAATGAATAAGTTATATTGTAATCGAAAATGATATTGCAAAAGGTCACTCTTTCTTCATTTATTTATAAAAACGTTTTAGTTATAACGAACCACATTTTGCTAACTATGATTAAACAAAAAATATAAACATGTACATATATTATTTTCAATCTTGGGAAACACCAAGTTTACACTCTTTGGTTCTCATCACGATTTACTGCGATGAATTAATAATATGAACTAATATGTATATTCATATTTACCTATAGATTTGGCACAGCTTGTTAGCTTTAACGTATTGTCGTACATCCTGCTATATTTATTAGATACCACCTCTTTGCTAATTGTTTTACGCTGAATAAAGTACAAAAAATCACATCTGTGTAATTCCCCTAAGTTGGACAGTATTTCGCATTAATGACTAAAGTCGAATGAATGACCTGAATTGGTGAGGTGGTTTAATATTGAATCGCTACAGTAACACAATGCTCATAATGTAAAATAATTTAGACAATAACTTTTTGTATACGTTTTCAAATGCATTGCATGATTAGATACATTAACTGATTGATCCTGTGATTGATCTAACTTGACTTTCATTTGAATATTAGAAGCACAGGACAAAAAACTAAAACTAATTATGTTAAACTAGTCAAGAGTTATGACGTAAGAAAGGGTAGACGAAGAAGCAGAGAGCTGCCATTAGTATGTTCCGGTACTAATAATTGCAATAATTGCTTTTATAACATCGGGAGAGTAATGCGCTATGGACAGTAAAAAAGACAACGAATTTCAAGTGTTGCATGTTGAATTAAATTTTATTAAAGTATGGAGATAGTTGTCACAAAAATTCACCCAGAACCACTTACGTCGGTATAGTTATTTCGTTATTTGTCATACCAGTATTTATTATCATTTATTTTTATTTATTTAATATTTATTATTATTTATTCTTATTTATTTAATATTTATTCTTATTTATTCTTATTTATTTAATATTAATTATTGTTTATTCTTATTTATTTAATATTTATTATTATTTATTCTTATTTATTTAATATTTATTATTATTTATCCCTATTTATTTAATATTTATTATTATTTATTCTTATTTATTTAATATTTATTATTATTTATTCTTATTTATTTAATATTTATTATTATTTATTCTTATTTATTTAATATTTATTATTATTTATTCTTATTTATTTAATATTTATTATTATTTATTCTTATTTATTTAATATTTATTATTATTTATTCTTATTTATTTAATATTTATTATTATTTATTCTTATTTATTTAATATTTATTATTATATATTCTTATTTATTTAATATTTATTGTTACATATTCTTATTTTTGTAATATTTATTATTGTTTATTTTGATTTTTTTAAAAATATTTATTATTATTATTAGGTGTTTTTTTATTATATTTCGTCACACCAGGTTTATTAACAATGTTATATTAGTATACAAGTTTACATGAGTTAATAGTGTGAAATAATTATATTAAAAGTAAAACAGTCAGATTAAAAACACATCTTAGTTTTTAGACCATATAGTGCCTCGAAGTTTGTTGCACAATATTTATTTCATTATTACATTGTTTTATTATTATGCGTACATTATTATATGCATTCACCACAATTTGGAATTAAAGCGTGCAAACAGGGATGAAATATATAGGAATATGAAAGCCATATAATCATTATGGACAATATAGGTAATAATGATGACGTGAACAGTAATACTTATTTATTGTATTACTGTCCTTTGATTGAAATGAGTAAATCAATGGTATTATCCAAAATGAAGGCAAAGAATGTGAGAAAAAAGGAAGAGTCGATATAACTCCCGAAAGCCGCAATTTCAACTCTTAGTGGTCTGCAGGATCGTGCCACTTTACGAACGTATTCATCTGGGTTACTTTTGCATATTGCAAGTAATTTTTCAGAAAAAGTGCAGACTTTTGCCGCTTGTGAAATACCCACTGCTTCCACGAAAATTGCTGCAATGCCCACCATGGGAAGAAATAAATATGCAGGCATTTTGAATGCGGTATAGAGCTTCAGTGTTCCATACAGACAAGTGCAGGTTAGAGTCATCCCCACGAAGATGAACAGAGGAAGTATATAAAATACGTGTGATTCCTTCCAAGCAGGTTCAGAATATATAGCAAAGGGTACGCCTTCTTCAGACTAAGACGACTATTGCGACACGTGGACATAACTTCGGACCAGTAGTTGAAAGTTTGCCCCATGACAAGAAACCCCACCATGTACAAAATCATTGGGGTAGCCACGAGTGATCCACCGCAGAATCCAGCTGTGAAGAGTAAAATTTTCACCCAAATGCTGTTATCCATGGAAGGAAAAACAGCCGCGATTACCATTCGTAAACCAGAATGTGGGTCTCTCATTCCAACTCTTATACCTAGTACTGATATAAATATCAAGGTGGGGAAGAGGAACAACGGCCAAGTCACGATAGTCAATGCAGTAAGATCCAGGCCCATTATTTTCAGTTGCTTTGGTCTCGGTGAATTCTTGTAAATTTCTTTAGTATAAAAATAAGTTCAATAAAATTATTTAAAATGATATCAATAAGAAAATTCAAAATATAGAAAAGTACTGATTACATTTTCGCTTTGTGATTGACTGGTTATCACTGTTTGTGAAAAATTCCTTGTCAGTTTGTAAAAAACAATTGTTCTTAGAAAATAACAACCTAATACCGTATATTCCGAATTATGGCCCCATGGGTATCAAGCCAATTTTTTCTTATGTAAAGTTCGTATAATGAACTCCATTGTGTTTTATAGGGACCGGGGTATTATTGTTTTAGCACATTTATTTAACAGTCAAATGAACCATACACATAGGTAACAGAGAGCCAAATATAAATTAAATGTAAATGAGTATTAGTGGTATATAAGTTGTACATATGAAAAATCTCATGAGTGAATCCTCATAAATTCGCCATCAGAGGAAACAATAATATCATCACAAATAGCAGTTAATTTCTGCAGTTTCCCCTGTTGCGGTTTCTATTTTCTAACACATTTTCTGCCAATGCTATACATTTCATTTGCTTTATTAATACAAAAAATTTCGCTGTATCCTAGTATTTCAAGTTTTTCTTTTACGGAGTAAGACATATCTTTTTTAAATAAAAAAAGGGTTTTTTCTTCAGACATTTTCGACGAATTAAACACACTTCTTCTACGATAACCATTATTTTTTCGATAAGAATACTGTTTATTTGCCTAATCTCTGTGAGATAAGTGATAAGGTATACAGGTAGGTAGAATTACTACACATAATATTGCCAGTTATCTATAATACATGTATTTGGGTAGGGGGTCCTATTTCGATCATGGGCCTTATAGTGGTTTGGTGATCATTTTTAAACCCGTTTTATTCGGAATATACGGTATGTTAGCGGTAAACCGACAAATCAAGAAAATACGAAAATACCTAGGAAAATCGTAAAATTGGTACTGAATTTTAGTTGGTGTGGTCAATTTCATAGAAGACAAGACAACCCAATTGACCAACATGAAAACTATATACAATATATATAAAACTACAAT
This sequence comes from Yoshiicerus persimilis, assembly GCA_020352615.2. Taxonomy (NCBI): domain Eukaryota; kingdom Metazoa; phylum Arthropoda; class Collembola; order Entomobryomorpha; family Tomoceridae; genus Yoshiicerus; species Yoshiicerus persimilis. The sequence continues at coordinate 87,372,369 of CM036940.2, forward strand.
ATATATATATGAATACAACAAATGGGCTTACTTTCCAACAGTTTGTCCACGTGAATGAGTTCTTTCAGCATGGCAGCAAATTCTGTTGCATCTTTCGCTAAATTTACATAGGAGGCCACGGAAACAGTCAGCAGAATAATGACCAACAAGGCTAGAAATCCATGTCTAGCTGTATAATTCGGATCCGACATCACGATTCTAGTTATATTCAGATTACAAAAGAATATCAGCAAGAAAAATTCGAGTGAAATGAAGAAAATGCAACGCTTCCATTTTTTGCGATGAGTTGTGGCTGTCAAACATTTTCTCTTTTCGTCCCAATCAAAAGGAAGGGCTACAAATTTTTCAGATACCTGTATTTGTAGTTTTACTCCTATTGTCAAAAACCCTGTTATCATTTTACTTAATTTTCATATCTTAAAGGCCAGAAAATGAAATTCTTTATACAATGATAGTTATACTAGCACTGACACTGACAACCGAAGAAGCGTGAAGAATATAAGAAAATTGAACATAATTTCACCAATATTTAAAGTATATTATTGCCTAATAAAAGTTGTGAAATGGTTTATGATCGGCTACTTTTATTGTAAATAAAAGCATTTTAATGTTAAGCAGCTGTAACCTTCTATGTTCATTTCTTATTTTTCTTTCGTTCTAACTGTTTGAATATTTATTTCGAAACAATTATGAATAATTCATGCTTGCAAGAATTTTCCCACGAGTCTTGCAAAGGACAAAGCAATAAAAAACAAAATACTAAACCAGTTCAAGATCGGGAAGGGTATGTAAGTAGCGTGTAGTGGAAACTATTGTTGACAATGATTAAATTGTATAAAATGAACAACAAAAATATTCGACATCAAAAATGAAAAAAAAACAAGTAAGTAAGGAACTCAAAATTCTTATACGGGTTGTCTTTTAGTTTTCTAGTATGAATTGCAAATATGTAACAGAATTTTGACGCATCAGTGATGTATAACAAGCGATTTCAATTATTAAGTTAAGCAGTTTTTAAGTTATCGCTAGGACAGACAGAAAGGTGGACAGACAGACTGTCCCTGATAGTCGTATTTGCTGTTCTTCCACAAAATAGCTTACACTATTTTCGACGATCATATTTTTACTTGTAATGTAGTGTAGTGTACTCTAATTCCATTAGCTAAGTGCGTTTTAATGCAAGTAGCAAAAGAAACTGAAACTTGTGTAGGCAATTGTTTAAACCCAAAGCATTTCTTACGCAAATAAATATATTTCACACGAATATAAATTTTTAAGTCCGCACGAGTCTTTCAAAAGGCAGACCAATACCTATACATATACGAAATAAGGTAAATAATAGTTTAGCAATCCATGAAGACATTTATAACTATTTGTTATATTCTTCAGTCAGTTGCAAAATTCCACAGGATTTTGCCAATACTGGAAGTACTCTATTTAACAATGTCTGCATTTATTCTCCGGTTGTTTAAAACAAAAGAAAACATTTGTATTATCTTGTAACAACTTTTATAGACACATACGTAACGTCATTGGAACATGCACCTACTAAATACCATTATTTTTGTACTTGTGCTAACATAGCTCAACTTTGAGATAACATGCGTAAATTGTTAATAAAGCAAACCTAAGTAAATGACACTCTTAAGCAAACACTAGTTATTAGGGCTTTAGTTCTTCAGTTGGTCTTTGGTCTTTAGTTGGTCTTCAGTTATTAAGTATTTCTTATTATATCTGTGTTCCAGATTTTCAGAAATCGAAAATGCGAATAACAGGAGGGAATTTGTCAGTTATAATTTTATTATTAAATACATGCATAATACTGTATTTTCCCCGCTGCTCTCATTGTAAAATAGACCTTATAATATATCCAGCTGTAAACTTATTGCAGCCATTTTTTGTTGTGCTATTTCAAAAGTAATTATTTATTTTCAAATCATGCATTTATATCTTTTCACGTCGTACTTGCATAACTTTATTGGCGTTATTTTAATCTGCTATGGCGGAATTAACGTATGCATGCTGATACTTCTGATTGTGTTTCTGCTTTCTATATTAATACACTATAAAAGGTATATTACATTTTAATACTACTACGTCAAGGATCAACCTTCTTTCCAAACGCAGTCCAACAAAACACTGTTAATAGAGATAGAAAAAACAGGCATGAATTTGTGGGTTCTAACATTTGAATTATTAAAAACAGGCATTATACAATTATACTGTTCTTATCCCGCTAACACAGGAAGTTACTTATTTAGATTTTAAGTCTGTTAGGACGCTGAGTAAGAGCAGTGTAGTATATACTGAATTTAATTACCCACGATTAAGAAACCTGCAATTTGCAAATCAATGCTAATGCTGGAAACTATAATAAAGGCGGAGGAGGAGGAGGAGGAAGAGGAGGAGAGAGGAAGAGGGAAAAAAGGAAAATTCAGATTTCAAAGTTTGATTGCAATGAATGCGTGTAAAATATACATCTCCACTGTCATCATCCTCCACAAATGTGGTATTACCCTCACTCTCCTCTTCGTAGCAGAATTATGCATTTCCCTTTCTGCCATCCTCCTCTCAGAACAATGTAGCATAAATAATAGGCACCCCCCATTAAAGTGACCATATTTTATTTTATACCATGCTTGGTTACTAATAAATGGTCTTAAAACTTGAAAACTCAGCCCTCAATAGAAAACGCACCCACCAATGGAAAATGCAAGATTGTAAAGAAATAATATTGTTAGCATGCAGAGCGTAACGTGCATTTTTCTAACCTAACCTAATAAAAAATAAACAAACTTCAAGGTAGATATATTATTCATATGGTCACCTTAAAGGGAGATACCTTTTATTTGGTGGGTGCCAAATCCACTTTGGGGGCGCATTTTAGTGGGTCCGGTAGTATTTCCTCGCTACCCTCCTTGTAGCAGAATTATGTATTTCCCTCTGTGCCCTCCTTCTCGCAGAATAATGTAGTATTTCCTAGCTACCCTCCTCCTAGCAGAATTATATATTTCCCTCTCTGCCGTCTTCCTAACAGAATTATGTATTTCTCTCTCTGCCCTCCTCCTCGCAGAATAATGTACTATTTCTTTGCTACCCTCCTCCGCTCCTCCTAGAAGAACTACGCATTTCCCTCCTCCTATTAAAATTATGTACTACGTATTAACGAAACGCACCTTATAACTTTTCTGTGACATTTCCCTTGCTGTCCTCCTGGAGAATTATGTATTTTCCCTCGCTGTCTTCCCCTTATTAAAGCTATGTATTTTCTCACTGCCCATTCATGATGTAGTAGTCCACCCAATTACTTTTTCCCATCGTATTTTATATTTCAAACAATCGTTATGCCAGAATTGGCCATTGCTCAAACATTATTAGATGGTTCTACTAAGATGACAGTATCGAGAGAAATACACAATTCTGCTAGGAGGGTAGCGAGGAAATACTACATTTCTTTGCCAGGAGGAGGACAGAGAAGTAAGTACATAATTTTGCTAGCAGGAGGGAAGCGAGGAAATACTCCAGTGTTCTGCTAGGAGGAGGGCAGCGAGGAAATGCATATAATAATATCTACTTGAAGGAAGGCAGCTACGGCAGCGAGGGAAATAGTACATAAGGGTACCATTTTATCTGCAGTGGAGATGAATACTTTATAAGCATTGCAACCAAACTTTGAATTTTTTTCCTCCTTCACCCTCCTCTTCCTCCCTCCTCCTCTTCCTCCTCCTCCTCCTCCTCCCTCCTCTTCGTCCTCCCTCCTCCTCCCTCCTCCTCCTCCTCCTCCAAACCCTCTGCCACCTATGCCTTACTCCAACCGTTATTTCTATTAGTATTATACATAGTTTTGTGGTACATTGTACAGTGGTATGCAAAAGTACTATTTCTCGGGAAGCCTTAGGTATAGAAAAATGTTTTTCCCAAATTTAGGGTTGTATTTTATAGAATTAACCTAACTCTTCGTAAAAGCATGCGCCATTTATACATTTAAACTTTTTGCTTTTCAAAGGGTCACTATAAGTAGTCCCTTAATGCTGATGTGATAATGGACTACAAAATTCGTGGAAGCAAAGGTTGTATCCCAAATACTACGACGTGCAACTAGGATAGCTTTTCTATTTCCTTTCTTAAATATATTTTTCTGATGAGAAAAAGAAATGCTTAAATAATCAATCGCATACAAAATTATGGAGAGGATTGCTGTATATGATCGTTGTACCGATAAATGAGCATTTGTTTTATTGCTTCTACAACAAACATAAATTTCCTTAAATTCATTTATACTTATTTACTTTTAATTTAGTTGGATTTTTTACATAGTTAACGAATATGTTTATTTAGATGCTTCAATAGATTACTACATTAGATTAAAGTGCTTGAAGCATTTTAATAATGCCAATAGTGAGAGAATATAAATACGTCAAAATTTTTCTTCGTTGACAAAACTGAAAATTTCCAATAAACATTTTATTCGGATGATAAGAGGCATGTACTTTCTTTAAGTATAAATACTGTTTTCTATCGAAGCTAAAGTGTGGGTTCCATGAATTAATATATGTCTTAGAAACATGATATACAATTGACATAGACCACAAAATGAAAATCCATGTATTCGATATATGGTGACACCAAATATTATTATTCCACCAATTTCATAAAAATTAGACTGCTGCAATTTTCGAAAACACAAATAGGTGCACAAGGGAATTTGGACAAAAGTGAACGGGACAATTGTAACATTGAGTGAACGGGACAATTGAACAAAGAGTAAGATAGTCTATTATAGTATTTATTATTGTTATTGTATAGTTGTTGGTACACTCGCCTACTGTTTATTATGAATGACAAAATGGAATGTGGGTCAATAGTGCGAGGTACGGTTGTTACTATTTATGTTTATACTATGAAATGAATGGCTCACTAATTTGCATAGGTTAATAGGATTATTATTTGTTTACTACAACTTGTAAATCACATGCTGTATACGATGTTTATGTCTTGACTCTGTATTTATGAATGGAATGATGCAATGTATGAATGGAATTTCATACGTCAACTTTTGTTTTATTCAATGACTACGGTTAGTTAATCCTATGTTGTTCTACTTTTACTTCCTGTGACGTTACGATCGTACGACTTTTTATATGTTATGTAATTTAATGTTAATGTACTCTGAATCATCACCTCTCTTCATTGTCTGTACTTGAAAAGTGTGTGTAAGAAACTTGGTATAAATACGAGTGAATTGTAATCTGTAATCAGTGCTGTAGTAACTCGGTTGCTGCATGTTACTCTGCTGAACTTGAGGAAATAAAGGAAATACCAAAAAATATCTATTCTTTTGGCGTATATGTATTTCTCTCTAAGCACACAATCATAAGAGCAATTTGGACTTGGTCCATATCACCACATCCACGTACTAATCGTACTGTCTTTCCTGATTCTCATAGCCATTTGCCATACACCACGTTGGTATCATCACCTTGGACGTCCTGCAGTTAACCCCTTCAGCGTAACCAGCTCCAACCCTTCCTAGCCCAAAACCAGAATTAAGCGCTTCACAAAAACTTGACTGAACTAAAACTGGTGCTGATAGTTCATTACATACCTTGGTCATAATGTTTAGTATTTTGTAATATTTCAAAGTATTTTCTAATAGTCGAAGTTCATTTTATGTCGTGTAGGTTTTGTTGTTGTATCTAAAAAAGACGAAAAGCATTCAAAGTGATCCAAATATTTTTTATTGGCTTATTGTTAGTAATTTCAACACATACATAGTTAATTCTTACCTTGCTTCACGTGAGATGACTAAATAAATAGTTATAACTAATGCAATAACAAATAACAGTAACATAAACTGACAGAAAGCACAAAAAATCACCAAATAAGCCATTGGGTTGACGACCTTTTTGGCAAAACCCCGTTTGGCAAGTCCCGATTGGCAAAAAAGGGAACGACCCGTTTGGCAAAAGTTGTGAAATAATTTTTTCCAAAACCCATTTTGCCAAACGGGTCGTGTGTGCGACCCGTTTGGCAAAATGTAGTAATAATATAGTAATGCAGCATGTAATAACGTAAAAGGCATTAAGCAGTATGCAGCTTCATTCAATAGTAAGATAAGTCTACCTACTTATGTAAATTATGTTTTAATCACCGTTATATCTCAGTATTCAACGGCAGTCTCAGTATTCTTCTATCATTGACCGATACAGCACTAAAATACATTTCGCGTACACTAATTAACTCATTTTAATACTAATATATGAACAACAGCATACATATGATTCACTTCTCAGAGTCGGCAGTGGGCGATTTCCTTGTAAACAAAGAGCTAAACATATAAACTTAACAACAGATTACAAAAAACTGTCAGAAATTACAAAAAATGCATACCTATTTCTAAATTCTAAAGAATACTTGCCCACAATTTGAAGTGAACTTATTGTCTTTTGACTACACCTTGTTTGAAGTAAACTATTATCAATACTACACATGACAATACTTACTACTTTTTGCTGCTTGCAATACATAAAGCTTATAACAATAATTTGATTTCACATTTTGCCAAACGGGCCACCTTTTCGGCCTGTTTGGCAAAACTAAGTTGCATTGAGATAAAAACTAAGTTGCACTAAGGAACATTGCAAAGTATTATCGACATAATTATTACCCCAAAACGACCCATCGATGTTTTAAATTGCTTGCCATTTTGAGCCTGTATTTATCATTGCTACTAAAGATGACAAGGTGACTCACTTATGTCTAAATGTGTCCTTCTTGAAAGGTTGACATTTAACTCAAATGCTTTACTTTCAAGTAACAAGTAAATGATGTTTTTGATTTGGCTAATAGCACGCTAAATCAAAATAAATTCAACTGTCGACGTTAAGAAATTATTTTTATCTCACTCTTTTCACAACTTTCAGCGTTTACCAAATTCCTTTGAGTACAACTTGTGTAACTATACTCCACTTTCAGTAACGATCCTTCTATGACATTCCGGTTATTATCCTCAGGGAATAAAACAGCTTTTATTGCTTTTTCCTTTTTGCTGTTTTACAAAAAGGCCTGCAATCAAAATATAAAAAGCAATGATTTTTGCTTTTTGCTGTTTTACAAAAAAGCCTACCATCAAAATATAAAAAGCAATGCTTTTTGCTTTTTTACTTTTTAATTTCACAAAAGTCATTTTAAAACGGCTGAAAATCACTATTCTCTTGTGCCAATAGATGTGACAATACAATACAATGTATTCTACGTCAATTTAGCCATTAAAATATGCACTATGCACTGTAATTTAATGCCGTGTATTAGGTCCTATTTGTGTATTGTGCACTATAGAGGAATAAAGCAAAAAGGAAAAAAAGCAATGCTTTTTATGCCTTTTTTAAAACAGCATTTCTTTTTTAAAAAGCAATACTTTTTTACTTTTTTTCCAAAAATGCAATTGTTTTTTATTCCCTGATTATCCTAATAATTCGAGCCCATATGACTTACAAATAATTTTAGTTGAAATCTCCTTCCTGGCTATTCACTACTTTGAGTTAAATTACGACAAATTATATATTATTTAGTTCAGTGGATTGTTTGGTACAGTGAATTATATCCTATGTTCATAAAACGTATTTTTCAAATTAAATCCCCTGAAGGAATAGCACTCCTTTTACACATTTTAGCCGCAATATTTGCATAAAACCATACATTAGAAGATTGTTTTTTGAATAGGAAGATTATACTTTCAACTGCAATTAATGCTAAATACACAAATGAGTTGTTTCACTCCCATTCCTGAAAAGTACCTTATAATTGAGAAGTGTATGTATTAGTAATGTATATCTTAAAATACAAAAATATTGCCCTTAGTGAGTCATTCAGGATAAATAAATATTATTCTAAATAAATATTATTCACTTTTACCGCAATAATCCGCTGTGGAGGATTAATATAAACAAGGGAATCAAATTCAAAAAATATTGTATTCAGTTATTTAGTGGTCTGCATTTTTATAATGCATGTCCGCCTGTAAAAAATAATTTGGTTTTATCAGCTGAATTTTGGCCGCCAACAAAAATTTCATCAGAACTTGAAACAGTAGCTAATAGTTAATCTGATGTGGTAACATAATAATGCTATATGACCTTATTTTTCATATTCAATCACTTTTACTACTTCTGTTTTCATTTCATATTCAATCTAGAATCATGCCGAGTAGAATATTATTTTGTTTTTTTAGAAATTTAGTAGAATTTGGTCATTTTATTTGGGCACTTCCAATCACAGTCAAGAGAGACAAATCCTATTCTGGATTTAAAATTTTAATATCCGGCAACAAAAAGCGGTTCTACTTTTCCACATTTTATTTATTTGGCTACATGCTCTTTTACAGCAGAAGTATTGCGAAAGTCAGCGATTTGAATTCTACAAATCATGTGTTACTCTTTACGTTAACTTTGACTGTGTGTACATTGCACACTTTAGGTTTGGTATTATCAGTATTTGGAATAATTTATGTAAACTCAATATGTGGCATTATTAATGGGTGCCTACTCTTGTACGATCAATTATACGGTAGAAAATCTTTGCAAAATAATCCTAGCATGTAAATATAAATTAGGTGTTTAAGTAAGTCTCCCTATTTTGTTTTCTAGGCAGCTCAAAGCAATCCCAGTTGTTTGTAGCAATTCTGCACATATGCGTATTTTGCAATAAAGGCATTTATGTAATGGAAAAATAAAGGAAACCTAACTCTTTTCAATTACATTCATTTGAGGATAATTACTATTTCTCGTATTTTTTAAAAATACGAGAAACAAGAACTTCTACAAGAAGTTGAAAGCAAATTACATAAATTACATTTGCTTACCATAAAATCAAATGGGAGAACTTGCTTAAACGCACAGTTATTCCTGATGTTGAGATTGATATGTTTTTTACTCGAAACTAACTAATTTTGATGTATTGTTTTTCAGAAAATAGAAAACCCAGAAAAGATATAGGAAAATTTCTGCAATCATCTATAATTCAGATAACTGGAGCATCATTCCTGTTGACATTTTTCTTTTCCCTTCTCAATATGATACTTCCTTACGATCCTATGCATCTGTCATCTATTGTTCCCAAAGAACATACCAATTTTGTATTGATTTCCTTAAGCTGGTTTTTACAATTGTGGTTTTACTGGAGATTTATTTCTGTTATTATGTTTATCCTTGTAAGCATTGTAGTAGCTGCCATTGGTTTTTGGGAAATAATTTCATTCATAACGTAAGTAATTCAATAAATTAATGGGAATGACCGTTATAGAACTCTTTATTGTTCTACTAACTTGTTACTCCTAAGAATTATAACTCCATATTATGAAGAAATCGTTGCCGTCAATGAATAATACTAATATTGCCTTCCATTTGCAGGATTCCTCGGTCCACACATTTCCTGTTTAATGATTCTCAAACATTAAATGATGTGCTGCAATTTATTGAAGTAATAAAAGAAACTTACAGGGAGCTACAACTTTTAGCTGCAGTATTAAACACTTTGTTTACAAAATTAGTAAAAATTGCAAATACATTGCTAACAATTATATGTCCCATGTTTTATTATATTGCGGCTAAACAGGAGAGCACTATTCTTGCGTTAGCTAATCTAACTCTAGGATACTTGGCGTCTCTTATTTGGTTTTTGATAGTTGTACTAGCAGCTACATTTGAGAAGTACACCCAGAAAGCAATAAATTCCTGGTCGCAACCTTTAATGCCACCAACCAAAATTGATAGTCTGAAATACTTCTTAAAATTTCGAAAGTCCTGCAAATGTATCCGGATGGTCGAAATTAAAAAGTTGGATGGCATATTGTTTGTAAACAAACTGTTACAGAATCTCGCGAAAATGCTTATTTTGTTTTAAATGACAAATGAATGAATAAGTTTTATTGTTTTGCCACATTTTGCTAACTATGACTAAAAATTCATTTGCTTTTGTTGTCTTTATGTATATTCATATTTATAGTTGACACAGCTTGCAATTTTTAACTTAGTGTCGTATATCCTGCTAAATGTATTGGATACCAACTATTTGCTAATTGTTTCAGGTTGAATAAAATACAAAAAAATACACATTGATGTAATTCCCCTAAGTTGGACATTATTTCGCAATAATGAATAAAATCGAACGAATGACCTGGTTGCGTGGTTTAATATTGAGCCGCTAAAGTGGTATACAATGTTCATAGCCATGTGAATTAATTTAGAAATTAACTTTTTGCTTAGGGCTTCAAATGCATTGTAAGATTATAAACATTAACTGATTGGTCCTGGGTTCTAACTTGGCTTTCATTTCAATATTAGGAGCACAATTACGAAATACCGATGTTAATTATGCTAAACAGGTCAAGATCGAGTCATGATGTTTAAGAAAGGGCAGACGGTGAGACAGAGAGTTGCCATTAGTATAGTTCCGGTGCTAATAATTGCTTTTATACTATCGGGAGAGCAATGAATAGTAAAGAAGACGACGAAATCCAAGTTTTGACGTGAAAAAGTTTTTCTTTGATTTTTCTTTAATTTCGCTTTATAATTCGTACCAAATACTTTTGTGATAATTTTTGTTACAAGTTGAGTAACCAGCAACAGCACTACTACTACGACTGTAAACTGTATACTTTGAAACTATGGTTACCATGAGCAATACAAGGAATATACTGGTATGCAAATAGTTGTCACAAAAGTTTACCCAGAACCACTTATGTCCACAGTTATAATTTGTTATATCATATGTGTATTTATTCACATTGTGTAAACATTCGGCATATTAGTGATAAGAGCGAACCCGAAGAGACAAATCCTCTATTATCGAGCCCACCCAGAATGCAAGAAGTACCCTTTCCCAAAAAGCTACTAATTTAACCTATTTAATTTAATTTTTAATCCGACAAATTATACGTTACTTTGTTTACCGCATTGTATAGCATGATGCTTCATGGTCTATTCATGTAACGTATTTTTCACATTTAGCTACTATTATTTCTAAACACGTCTATAGCCGCCTTTCTAACCGAGGGATTATTTTTAACGGGGACAATATTTTCTATTGCATATTTTCAAATGCGCAATACTAATACACATATGAGGTATTTCATGCTTACCGCTGAAATATACTCCGTAATTGAGAACCGTTTGTAGTAGTATGTGTACTTAGCATTGTAGAAAGAGAATTTAAAAGTTTCGCCCAGTAAATCATTAGGAATTTTTCAATTATTACAAATTAGCCTAGATTTGCATTGTTGATATTTACTTTTACCTCAATAATTCCCCGTTGAAGATTAAAACAGACGGGGCAGTAATTCGAAAACTTCTATACTCCATTCCATGTAATACACATTCCAAATGCTTGTAAGTGAGCAATAATTTTGTTTTATCAAATGATAGATGCAAACTCAGTAAAATTAAAGCAATAACCAATCATTAATGTCCATCCGATGTGGTAACATAAGGAATGCAAAGAACTGCAATTTATTTATAGAAAAGGCAAATAGTTTTAACCAGAGGAAATAAAACTGAAATACTCACATTTTATAGGTACATTTCAAATTACAAGACGAATAGGACGTGGAAATCCAAAAGTGTATATCTTAAATCTAAAATCATGCCAAGTAAAATAATATTTCTTTTCCTAAGAAATTTATTATTTGGTCATTTTATTTGTGCAATTCCATTTACAACCAAGAGAGACAAATCATATTCAGGATTCAAATTTGTAATATCCGATAAGAAAAAACGGTTCTACTTTTCCACGTTTTATTTACTTGGCTACATTCTCTTTTGCAGTAGAAATATTGCGAAAGTCAGCAATTTGAAATCTACTGGTGATATATTATTCCTTATTTATACTTTGACCATTTGTACATTGTTCACTTTAATTTTGGTATTATCAGTATTTGCTATTTTTCACGGAAACTCAATAATTGGCATAGGTAATGGATGTTTGGCCTTCAACGATCAATTCTTTGGTAGGAAATCCTTTCAGTTTAAAAACTAATTTTAATTTGAGAATATAAATGAGTCATTTTAATAAGTAACCAAACCAAGCACATAGTAATTAAGTATTTATCTCCTTTTCAGAAAAAAGACCAACAAAAAATTTTGGAAAAGCTCTCCAATTATTTATAATTCTGACTACTGGAGCATCATTCCTTTTTACATTTTTCCTTTCTATTTTCAATATGATATTTCCGCAGAATCCTCTCTATCTGTCATCTATTGTTCCCAAAGAACACACCAATTTGCTCTTCATTTCTGCAAGCTGGTGTTTGCAAGTGTGGTTTTACTGGAGATTAATTGCTGTTGGCATGTTTGTTCTTATCAGCATTGTAGTGGCTGTTATTGCTTCGTGGGAAATAATTTCTTGCATAACGTAGGTAATGTCAATCATATTTAATTCAGCATTATCCCATAAATTTTCGTTTACAAATAATTTACTACTGATACTGTATAGTATTAGTGTAACAATCAGAGACCAAAGGACCCCCCTCTGCTAAAGCAAATATCTTTTATTAATTATGCTGTATCATTTAGAATATTTGGTTACGGTATCACTTAGCATATTTGGTAATCGTTTATTTAGAATATGTAATATCTTATATATAACTATTTGGGTTAATAATTATTTGGGTTAATATTTAGGTGATGGGTTAATAATTAGCAAAGTGACATGGTTATGGGATTTGTTAGATTATTCTGAACATTATTATTAGATCATAGTACATTAATACAATGTTGTTACATACTAATCTATTAGGACTACATCATATACTAATAACATCATTTAATTATAATAAATTTAGAATTACATTTACAAGTTACCTAAGTTAACGAAATGCTGATCCAGCTTCCGCTCTAAAATATATATATAAACAACTATATGAACCACATACCTGTAACGCAATTCTGCACTTTTCCAAATTCTTATGTGTTAATAAAAAGTCCGTTGCTCCTGGTAAAAAGAGCAGTGACGAGCAAATCAAACTCCACAACTGTTATTTTCATTCGATCATCTCCCACCGCATCTTAGGGCCACTCATATCCGCCGCTCCTAACCCACAGCACCTCCATACCTCTCACGCTCCGCACGGATCCGCGATTACCCCAGTCTGACCTACCCCCTCGCTAAAGTACCGGCGTTACAGTGGTCCTTCGAGCCTTCATAGCTCGAGGCTATTCCCCTTCAATATTTTCTTCAATTTTTATTTTCTCTACTCTCAAAAAAAATCGGTTTTTTAAGTTTATTTAAGTGTCATTCAGTTTTCAGCCGTAAGTTAAAAGTGAAAAGCTACAGTTGCTAAGTGATTTACTCGTCGCTCCGGCCGAAATATTTGTAGCGTCACTGTGTGTTGCCGTCTGCTTGCCCGCTATATAACAAAGTAAGTAAGATTATTATTTAATTGGGGTTACTAGTTTAAGTGCATTCATTTCCTTAGCATATGGGAGAAAGGGCTTCCCATCGGTTAAGAGGTTTTCCCCCACCGACCCAGGACATTCCACCCAAATTGACAGCCAACCCCAGAAAAAACAAAACTACACAATTCCCAGTTCCTCAAAATCCTTCGCTAGATCCTACGGCGGGCCCGTCTACCCAGAGTGCATTCCAGCAGAGTCCAGAGAGTGAACGGAAATCAGAAAGCAGAAAATCTCGGAAATCATTAAAGAATCTAGAATCTTCAGCAGCATCAAAGTCCTCAACTCCAGATGATAGCCAAGAAATAAATTCCGAAACCTCGACCTCCGACAATCCAAGAAACTCAACACCTAAACCTTCAACATCAAAATCCTCTCAACAACAAAAACCAGCTTCAGATTTTTCATCCCCGTCTTTCACAGTATATCAGCAAAAACAGTTAGACTCATCCAACTCCGATACAGATAACACATATTATTCCTTCACCCAAGGTAACAATCAAACTATTTCAGACGACCCTTTTAGTAAGAGCCTTAAAACTCAAAGAACCCCCCCAACTAATACAAATACGACAGGTACACCTACCTCCTCGACGTCATCTAATTCCACGTCATTTTCTCCTATACTCCTATGTAAAACTCAGCCTCTAAAAACACCACCACCGCCACCGCCACTTCCACCATCACCACAACCACCAATACCGCCACGTCGTCGTCCACGCACACAGCCACGTTCTCATTCTGCCACACAACCTCAGCCACCACCGTCTAACCCACAACCTCCTCCACAACCACCTCCACAACCACCTCCACAACCTCCTCCACAACCACCTCCACAACCACCTCCACAACCACCACCACAACCACCACCACCTCCTCCTCCACCACCACCTCCACCTCCACCACCACCACCTCTTCCTCCACCTCCACCACCACCACCTCCTCCTCCACCACCACCACCACCACCTCCTCCTCCACCGCCACCACCTCCCCCACATCCTCCAACAAGAATGGCTAACGTAAACTTAACCCAATTCGCTTCTATCCTGCCAGCCTTTGATCCGAAACTGGCAAATATCAGAGAGTTTTTGGCCACATATGACATCATCTCATCCACACAAAATTTAACGCCTGTTCAGAAATCCACTTTCCTTCCCCTTTTCTTGGGTAAAGTAGCCAAACAATGGTATGATACATTCATCGAAACAGCGGGCAATGAGGTATGGACAGTCTTAAGGCCTGCCTTGGTATTAGCTTTTTCCCGCCCCAGCGATCCCAGGAGAGCCGAAAGCGAATTGCTACATATAACCCAGCGGCCGGAAGAGCCAATCGACACCCACTACTACCGCGTAATAGAGCTATGCAAGAAAGTAGATCCTGCGATGCTTCCACAAAAAATTATTGAAAATGTTATGAGAGGACTGCAACCCTATTTCTTCGACAAATGTCTATCTACATTATTTGCAACTCCGGAGGATCTTCTCACACACTTACAGCGCATTGAGGATGCAAAACATATTTTTGGAGTAGATACGCCCTATTATCAGGCGCTCAACGGGAATTCCAAAGGAACAAAAGAGATGTCAGAATTGATGGAACAACTCAAAGTCACGGCCGCGGCTCTTGTCAATCCTACAGTCTGTCAAGCCCAGGTGTCAGCATAACTACACCCAGACAGCCACCCCAAAAAGGGCCCTGTTTTACATGCGGAGTGGTAGGCCATTTTTCTCGGGAGTGCCCCCAAACGGGACAGAAACCTCATAGCTCCGGATACCTTAATCATTTCGTTGCTTCACCTCAACCGTACTTCCCATCCTCGCTCCCACAATTTCAATCAACTTCGAACGGATCACCCTATACACCTGGACCAGCGGCTCAGAAAACGCAAATGTTTAACCAACAACAGCAGCAGAGATTTTATCGACCTCCACAACAACCAATGTATTCCGACCAACAGCCACACACTTCACAGCAACAGAATGACCAAACCCAACAGCAGCCTCCTCAAATACAACCTCTCATGCAACTTTTCTGCAGATATTGCAAAAAGGAAGGCCATTTTATTGACACTTGTCGAAAAAGGCAATATGTCAATCAACAGCGGGAGCAGAACAACCATCCGGAAAACCAGCCAGGCCGGACCTAATGCCAAGGTCCACTCCGTCAATAAATACCGATACCCATGGCAATCGTTCCTCTCATACCGATAATCAAACAAATTCCGTTCAACATCATCAAAATTATTCTACTAATAACGTCAATTCGATTACCAGGTCCACACTACCAACAGCGATAGACGAACACTCCAAATCCTCTATTTCACGAACAAACTCGACAGAAACTTTATACACTGAAGTCACCTTTTCAAAGTCAGCGACTCCCCTCAATACATCTGACATGACGGTCATCTCCACTCAGGACAGGGAAACTCCTTTGGCCAATACCTTACCGAACGTAAATTCGATATCAGGCAATTCAGCTCAAACCTCACCTGGTGTGTTATATTGCGCCGGATTAATCAATTCTATACCCGACCCATTTCAAATCCTAATCGACACGGGCTGTGGTTCAACGCTAATTAAATCTGAATTTATCACCACTCCACTAACGCCGGCATACGGCACCGCACTCATTGCTGCCAATGGTGGTTACCTCTCTATTCACGGAAAAACAGTCATTGACGTTAAGCTTGGAGACCATACGTATCCCATTCCTGCCCTTGTCGTCGCTGACCTGACCCAGGATGTCATCCTAGTAAACGATTTCTTACTTGCTCATCACGTCGAATTCTCCTATACTTCAAAAACTATCACCATTGGGGAAAATCAAGTTCCGTTTACATTGAGCAATACATCATTCGATCATACTTTAGTGGTATCAGTCACCACGGCAACACAAATGCCTCAAGAGGCACACCCCTTTACCTTCCGATCTGGTAAGTCCGTCTCAATTCCTCCTAGAACCGCGTACATGATACCTATCCAATTCGATAATACCCCAAACACACAAGGTACAATGCTATTAGAACCACATCCTGAACTTTCAAACAGATACAGGGTAGAAATGCCACCTTGCCTCGTGGATTGCACAGTAAATCAAGTCGCCCATGTCTATATCCACAATTACAACTCATATCGGACATTTATTCCCCGTGGCGCAAAGTTAGCTACAGGAACTTTCATCAACTTAGAGGAAATTATTACCATTTCGGAAATACCTAAGCCAACACCCCAAAATACCCCAAAGAAAACAAGTGAACCCAAAGATTTAACACCTTCTCAGCTAAACGAATTAAACATTAACCCGGATATGCCACCTGAAGATAAAGAAAAACTTAGAAACTTGCTGAAATCGTATGGCGATGTTTTTGCCTGGAACATGAATGAATTGGGCCATTGCACACTTGACAAATTTCGTATTGACACGGGAGACGCCCCACCATTTAAGTCTACGCCGTACCGCCATTCCCAGTAGGAAAAAGAGAAGATCAACGAAGAAATCAAAAAAAGACTAATGGCAGGAATTATCGTAAAATCCCAGAGCCCTTGGGCCAGTCCCGTCTTCCTTGCCCCAAGTGGCAGATTTATTTGTGACTACCGGAGACTTAACCTGGTTACCAAAAAGGCAGCCTATCCCCTGACGAGAATAGACGACATCCTAGACGCTTTAAGGCACTCTATAGTATTTTCCTGCTTGGATTTCTTTTCGGGCTACCATCAAACAGATATCCACGAGGACTATCAAGAAAAAACAGCCTTTATTGTTCCCGAGGGATTATTTCACTACGTGAAAGTAGGGTTCGGATTCACTTGCGCTCCTTCATGGTTCTCGGGCCTGATGAACTCAGTAATGGCGGGACTCTTATGGAACACGGTTCTCGTTTATATGGACGACCTCATCACACCCGGAAAATCTTACGAAGACCACTTACTAAGACTGGAGAAGGTATTGCAGAGACTACGAGAGCACAACCTAAAACTCCAACCCAGCAAATGCCGAAAGGAAATGAAGACACCGACTACGACAAAAGAAACAAGGAGAATGTGGGGACTCTTCAACTACTACCGACGATTCATAAAAAATTTCTCCTTTATAGCGGAACCCTTGACAGATCTATGGAAAAACGGAGAACGCTTCTCATGGGGACCACCGCAACAGAAGGCAATGGAAACGCTGCAAGAAAAATTACTTTCCTCCCCCTGCCTGGCTCACCACAATCCAGAGCTTCCACAGATTATTCATTCAGACGCCTCAGATCAGGGAATGGGCGCCTGCTTAATGCAAGAGGAGGATGGAGTCTTACACCCGGTAGCTTTCATCTCCAGCAAATTTAAAGGCCCAGAACTAAACTATTCCACCACGGAAAAAGAGTGTCTGGCAGTACTGTACGCTGTCAAGAAATTCAGACCCTATATTTTTGGAAGACCTTTTCGTGTTAAAGTTGATCACCATTCACTTTGTTGGCTGGCAACCGTTAAAGACCCCACAATACGTCTAACACATTTCGCAATAAAACTACAACCTTACGACTATACGATAGAGTACGTGTCTGGAAAATCCCATGTAGTAGCGGACTGCCTGTCCAGAGCGCCACTTGATGACCCCACCTCCCAAGATGACGGTACAGACCTCGTACCCTTCGCAAACCTAACCGTTGTTAACTCCCAAAAAACCTCACCCTTTACTACAATACCATGTCACGCCATTTCTGCAGCAGACACCAAGGATATTCAATTTCTAGACCCCGAACTTCGTTCTATTATCACCTTATTAAAAAAAGATTTTTCTGCTATGAATCAGCAACAAAGGAAATTATGCACTAACTATTCTCTCCGCGACGGAATCCTCTACTATTTGCCGTCCAGCCACCTTCAACCAGCCTTAGTTGTACCCCAACCTCTTCAATCCGTAATTTTAAAAGAATTTCATGACTCCACATGGGGCGGACATTTAGGATTCTTGAAAACTTATGATAAAATCCGTAGGCGTTACTACTGGCCCAAGCTGTACACTTCGGTTCTCAACTACATAAACTCATGTCCTACTTGCCAACAAATCAAAAATCCACCGACCCAAAAGAAGGGCTTATTGCACCCCATCCCAACCAATTCCATTTTTCAAAGAATTAGCATAGATTTAATGGGCCCCATGCCTGCAAGCATTCCCAAAGGTAACAAATATTTAATTATATGTACCGAATATCTAACGAAGTTCGTATTCACTAAAGCAATTCCAACTAAAGAAGCCGACAACATCGCTTACTTCTTACTTAAGAAAATTCTTTGTAACATCTCATGCCCCGAGTCGATACTCAGCGATCAAGGTAAAGAATTTATGAGTTGCGTTATTTCAAATCTATGTACACAAATGAAAATCCATAAGGTCTCCTCTACCCCCTATCATCCTCAAACAAATGGCCTAACGGAAAGAAATAACAAAACCTTTACTGCATTAATAAAATCTTACCTGGAAAAGGCGCAAAATAAAACAGATTGGGATCTACACCTCCCGCACTTAACCCTGGCTTACAATACTTCTGTACACATTTCAACAAAATACAGTCCCTTCTTCCTTCTGTATGGAGCACAACCCCGATTCCCAGTTGACACGGTTCTACTACCTACTTCCGATTCCAACCGTATAGAGGAAATTGAAAAATTAAAAAGCGCTCGGCTTTTGGCATCCCAAAATAATCAGCAAGCCCAATTCCAACAAAAAATTCGATATGACTCTAATCATTCCGATATTCAATATGAAATAGGGGACCTAGTTTGGCTAGCGTTGCCAACCCGAACAAAATTCGACATCCCGTACAACGGACCCTACATGATCACTTCAATACTCAGCCCCGTCTCATACAAGCTCAGACATATGAATCCAGCTAATCGACAAAAATCGGAAAGACAGGCTCACATCAGTGACTTAAAGGCGTATATTTCTAGAGAAGATATTCCAGAGGAATTACCATCTCTCCCGCTGTCCGACGAGGAAGAAGACCCTACCCCCGTGGTTCTCGCATTTCCAACAACTCTTCAAAACCTACCTAATAACAAAGAAGTTCTATTAAAGAATCCTGCCTCTCCCCCAGCACACACTACTAATAGCCGTAAAAGGAAGAAAAAGTTCACAAAAACTAAGAAAACATTAGCAAGCCTGAAACAAAAAATATCCCGAAAGAAACTCCCAAAGAAATTAACCCGTTTCGCAAAACACCAACATCCGACTTTGTCAGATTTCAGAGTGACTCGCTCAATGACTAAAGCAAACCGAAAACTACAGAAATAACTTACACATTCTTATATCACTTTATTTTTTTGACTTTCTAGATGTATTTCCGGCTACTAATAATAGTTACTATTCTGATGCTCCAAATAATGGGGCAAGCTCCTCCTGACAACCTATCCGCGCAGGAAGACACTCTTACTCCACAACCTCAGCACCCTGTCCGGATAACAACCGGCAGCTATGCTCTTCTAATTGACCCTATTATTATCCACCAATCATCCCTCCCACTAATTTACGACTTCACCTTTCGAACCTTAGCCATCCATTCGGTCCTCCCAGCTGTTTCCGATGAATGCCAGTTAAAACCTACATCCACTGCATGTGTCCTCCTACACACAATCCGACAACTTCTCACAGAAATTAAACATAATTTGATTCGCATCGAACTCGCTCACGTACGTTATCCGGATTATTCTGAAGGGAGTCTGCGCCCTGTGAGATCCATTCCAGAAGGCGTAACCAACCCATTTACTTCGGTTAATAACGACACTTGCCCAATACTAATACATAAGAATTCAAGACCTAAGCGCAACGTTATAGGCAGCTTCTTGGGATACTGCTGTGGCGTCGCAACGAAGCAGGATGTGGAGAGCATATCATCGACCGGTCCGGATATTGAAAATTACATAGCTGAAATAAAAGGAACGGTTATCAGTGAACATTCAACCCTCATCACAGTAAAAAATAAGATGGAAGAAAATTCCGCAAATGTACAACAAGCACTTCACACATTTAAAATGAAAATCCAAGAATTTGAGGCCCTGCAGTCCAACGAAAACAAAGAGGAATGGCGGGCATTAGATGACATGGAATCCCGAGAGCTCCAGTTTTCTTTGGCTCACATACAGTCCCTTCAACACATGCTGTGGATGACGGAAATCATAAAATATTTGAACACGGTCCAACATTGCTCAGCTAAAACAATCCCGGGAACACTAATAAGAAAAGAAGATTTGTTAGACGACTTAACAAAATTAGTCCAAACGTTATCCGGTACTACCTACGAATTAGCCATTCCCCTAACGGATATTTCCACTTATTATCGTTTACCCTTAATGAATTGTGTTTTCTCAGGACTTAGAGTTATTCTAAAAATTCAAATACCTATTGTACATAAAGCACAATGGAAACTTTATGAATTGATACCTGTGCCATTTAAATGGCATAATTCCACTTGCACTATTCGACTCGAACCTACCCTAATAGCTCAAAGTATTTCCGATGTAATAGCAATTTCTGGAACCGCATTAAATAACTGTCAACCCAGTACGGGCATCTGTTTTTTACCACGTTTCCAATCAGATTTTACGCGAGGACCGAATTGCCCAGCCAGGTTATTTACCAAATCAACTATTACTGAATTAAATGAAGCTTGTTTATTTGAGTGCACTCCCAGTACACAAACGCAAATCACCCAAGTGGATCAATCCACTTATGTCATTACGTCACCCCCTCAGGGAGCACACATTGTATGCACCGGGACTAATGGAGAAAATTTGGATTTTGGATCTCCACCCATCGGCGGCTTCGAAGTCCACCTTCCCTGCCATTGTTCAGTAAGGATTTCACAGGATACCATATTAATTCCCTCCCCTTTTCCCTGCCCGACTTCTGCACTAGCTACTCCAAAAATACATCATATTCTTCCGGCTGCTTGGGCGGAACCTCTTTCGGTGGAATTGAATATCCGTAATCAACACAATATGCATACATACAGGAACATTAGTGAAGTCTTAAACCAAAATTGGACCGAATCACTCCCCGTCGTCAATTTAACAATTCCAGAGCGTTTACTGCTGGAACAAGCTAAATTCCCCCACCCATTGCAGAGAGCAACAGTCTCATACTTACCCAGTTTCTCAACGTTATGGCTCGTTTCCCTGACAGTTGCAGTTGTTTACCTGTTCCGAAAAAACATTGTCCCCAACATCGCTGCTCCAGTAACATCCTTAGCTTTACTCCCGCGAACCCAGGCTTTAGACGCGGATACCGAGGGTCACTATCAAAAACTGGAAGTTGTTTCATTATTTTTAATGACGCTCAACGCCCTCCTCATCATTGCTATGCTAGTTGGAATAATCACCTGGTTTTGCAGAAAAACTATTAGGCAAAACAGCCGACACGGTCGTCATATGCGGCCCAATAGAACCTCCACTGTACATTTCGCCCACCGGGTTCCCTTGTTCCCAACCCCACCAAATAACCCTAATTCGGTTATTCCGGGCCCTAGCGGTACTTCCCGGGGAGATCAAAGTTCATTATATGACGAGGACGATATGTCTACCGGAACACCATGAAACACTAACAAAAAGGCTCACATTTTTTTTCATGTTCTTTTCTCTCTACAGCTTCCCGACATCATGACTTCCTCGCTCTACTATGACCTCTCAAAGATGATGTTGGCTGCTTCCATTCCACAACTTCCTGATGTTTGGGAAGTGGTCTCTCCTGCGCTACAAGGGAAGCCCAGAAGATATCACAAAGACGACTTCGGAAAACATTTTGAAAACATGACTTTTCTATTGGTGAATTCTTCCGACTGCAAATTTCCTGGAGATGTATTTTCTCCGTTTCTTAACTTCCTCTCCCGGTTCCAACGAGTCTTACGGCTACCATCGGCAGCTGCTCTATGGAATTTCTTACTTCGAAATGGAGACGTTTTTCCCTTCCTCCAACCGCTTCTGGAAACATCTGTTCCTGCAATTCATTGGACACCCTGCTTTCCGGAACCTGCGGCTTACAAATCCAACCCTGGCTTTGAAGACATTGCCCTATTGTCGTCTATTAATGGTGATCCGCGTTTCTTCGCCTACTCGCATCCAGCTGACAGGCTACCTAGGAAAATTGAAGCGTTTGAATTAGGAAGGACGTCTGCAAAATTTATAATCCGCATCACGGAAAAACCCATTCGCGAATTGTTCCCAAGAGTGAAAGCCATATCGCTGGATATGAGCAACGTACTCCAGGACCCAGATCTGCGGGAGATATTTACTGACCTCCAGTATTACTATAAGACAGCATCGGCCTGTGAGCTGTGGGCCCGGATGTTTCAGCACCCTCAAGCCTTCCAATTCTTGGTGCCCTATTTGAAATCCAACCTGGCAGCCATCCCGTGGCTTTTGGCATTTAATCCCAGTCAGATTACAACCCTGTCCAAATCAACTCCGTCTCGAAACATGGAAACCCATATCGACAACGCTCATAGAGATCGCATGCATCGTACTCATGTTCGGGGCCGAGGCCACCAGCCTAACCTGGATCATTTCCGCTCACACCGCCCGCGTTCTCCACGGATACACTATTCGGCACCCTCTACATCTAGAGAAAGGACTTCGCCCCACCCAGACAGAAAGCAGCAGCGACGGGCCGCCGCAGCAGTTCGCACGGAAGCTCGCATAGCCGCACGTTCTCCAACACCACCACCAGTTGCTCTTTTTTCACCACCACGTCCTCGGAAGCCACAGCCCATCGATTTAGAAATGGTGTGCGATGATTCCTCCGACGCATCCACCGTGGACTGCCCCACGCCGGACAGAATTTCTACTGTCTTACCTGAAGGCCCTGCAGCATAAGTTCCATTTCTTCAAATCGTCTCCACCTTTACTAATTTTCCTACTGCTTTTTCGGCTTTGATGGAACAAAGCCACCTAGATCAGGACGTGTAACAATCAGAGACCAAAGGACCCCCCTCTGCTAAAGCAAATATCTTTTATTAATTATGCTGTATCATTTAGAATATTTGGTTACGGTATCATTTAGCATATTTGGTAATCGTTTATTTAGAATATGTAATATCTTATATATAACTATTTGGGTTAATAATTATTTGGGTTAATATTTAGGTGATGGGTTAATAATTAGCAAAGTGACATGGTTATGGGATTTGTTAGATTATTCTGAACATTATTATTAGATCATAGTACATTAATACAATGTTGTTACATACTAATCTATTAGGACTACATCATATACTAATAACATCATTTAATTATAATAAATTTAGAATTACATTTACAAGTTACCTAAGTTAACGAAATGCTGATCCAGCTTCCGCTCTAAAATATATATATAAACAACTATATGAACCACATACCTGTAACGCAATTCTGCACTTTTCCAAATTCTTATGTGTTAATAAAAAGTCCGTTGCTCCTGGTAAAAAGAGCAGTGACGAGCAAATCAAACTCCACAACTGTTATTTTCATTCGATCATCTCCCACCGCATCTTAGGGCCACTCATATCCGCCGCTCCTAACCCACAGCACCTCCATACCTCTCACGCTCCGCACGGATCCGCGATTACCCCAGTCTGACCTACCCCCTCGCTAAAGTACCGGCGTTACATTAGAATGCCTCGGCGTTGCCATCACTGAATAATAATGTTGATTTACATTTGCAGGATTCCTAGGTCTAGATATTTAATTAATGATTCTCAAATATTAAATGATGTGCTGCAATTTATAGAAACAATAAAAAAGACTTACAGAGGACTCCAAATTTTAGCTGCAGTAGCAAACAACATATTTACTACATTAATAAAAATTGTGAATACATTGCTAACAATAATATGTCCATTGTTTTATTATATTGCTACCAAACAGGAGAAAACCATTCTTGCCTTAGCTTATATATTTCTAGGATACGTGGTAACCATTATTTGGGTTTTGATAATGATACTGGCAGCTACATTGGAGACGAACACACAGAAAGCAATAAATTCCTGGTCACAACCTTTAATATCTAAATCTCAACTCAGCCGACTGAAATACTTTTCAAAATTTCGGAAATCCTGCAAATGCATTGTTTTGCTTAGTATTAGAAGGCTGGATGTTATATTGTTCTTGAATAAACTGTTATTGCATCTGGCAAAAATGCTAATTTTATTTTAAGTGACATGAATAAATAAATTATATTGCAATCAAAAATGATTTTGCAAAACGGCTATCTTTTCTTTATTTATTTATAAAAACGTTTGCTACAAAGAACAACATTTTAGCATTCAATTAAACATGCATCAATGATTCAGATATTCCTATATATAGTATCATAGTCATATGGCCAAATATGTGAAAATTAACAAATCTTAGCATAAACTACGCAGTTAGTGCCTCGTTTTATTGGTTGAACTACAAGCTATCGTTGACCTCGGATTTAGGCGTCCCTTAATAAGCTGTGACTAAATATTGTTTGACATTTTTATTTTAGAACCATTAAATTAAGGACAGGGAGAGGCAACTTCTGATTATCTTTTGAGGTATGTTTATATTACCTTTTATACAGTATTATACATTCATTACTTAACGACCAAGTAGAAATAGATTTGGATGGCCTACAAAATAAGTGCAATTTAATTTTGAGTTACTGTATTGCTTATCCTTTTCAACAGACATTATTTCCAACTACTGTTTTTACCATACGGAACGTTAAACAATCGATTTATACTATCATTAAAAAGTGCAAAAGTACATTATCCACAGAAATGCTGGTTTCTTTTCTGCCTTTAATGGCTATGTATTACATACAGTAAATACTTCTAGCTAACATGCAATTATTAATGTAGATACTGTCAAATATTATGTACATAAAAACAACTACACCAGATAATATCCTACTATATTAGACATGTATATGAAGACTGTGAAATACTTTTCAAGGACAAAATAGCATCATTATTTAATGTCAGTATTATATATCCACCAATTTAGGGCATTTATTTAGTGAATATTGTTGCTTAAATTTAAGAAACTTTAAAGAAATAGTCATAGCATTAGGCCATATAAAATTAGAAAAATTTGCATTACGATGTCATACATTTGCTACTAGAAGTAAAATAAAATTAGTCTACACAGGATTAATTGATCCGAAATAAGTTAAAAATTTAAAGCAAAATCAATTTCATTTTCAGAAAATATAATCAGTAAAATTACGTATTGAAAGGCCCCAAATTCTTTTCCGCAGCTTCAGTTTCAAATTGCTTTAAAATTACATAGCATTAGTCATACTGCTAAGCAAAATAGGATCATTTTTTTCTCGAATACTTTTGGAGTAATTTCTTTTGTTGATTTTGACAAGGATTTATTTATTTTATACCAATTGTTATAACCTTTTTCTTTAAAATTTAAATTCAATTCGCAATAATCGCTAAACGAACAAATAAATTGCTGGATGTACAACAGCGACTAAATATGGATGCTATTTTTACTTTGAGAAGTGTATTTCATGGTCTTGGATAATACATAAAAAGGATATTATTAAGTGTAGTTGTATGGTGTCCAGAATTACGTATTAGCTAAAAGCATTGAAGTTCGAAAATGTAATACTATGTGCATGATATATATTCTATATCATTTTAGTATACTTCTATAATTTTTAACATGCAAATTACTATACTGGAAAATAATGTTGAGATGTCTTAATACTGCAGACAGTTGAATTATATATTTCAACGCCCCTGAGTGTAGTAATGTGTCGGTCAGACACACTCTGCCCAATTGTACCTATATACTAGATGAGTAGATTATTTGGAACATAGCCGAATTTATTATAACTATAACGGTTGTAATACGTCTTTCGAATAAGACGTCGTGTAATCAAATATAATGGCTGCTATAAATGCCAAGAGAAAACATGTTAAACCATCTAAACCCACAATTTTAAAGTCATTAATCATGAATCATGACTTATTTCCTTACTTCAGAAAATTTGTACAATTTAAAAGTAATTTTAACATTTTATGTAGAGGATTTTAATTTGAAGTAAAGGTACTAAGAAATGCAGGAAAGCGGTTTTCAATACCTTGCCATGATAAGAAGTTTTTAGTGGTGTACTTAAGCTGGTGCAGAATGCTTAACCCTTTTATTGTTTTAGGGTTTTCCTTTGTATTAGTACAACAAAAAAGTGGCTTTAGAGACATGAATGAGTTGGACACAACGGCAATAAAAATTCAAATTTTTAATCCGAATAAGGACAATCTGCGAGATATAGTAATTGAAATAGCAGAAAATGACAGAAACTCAACAATAATCCGATTTCTGTAATAACAAGGCCGATTTCGATATATATTTTCTTAGAAATAAAAGCAGTTCAACTCTTTACGTGCTACAGACATCTCAGAAAAGGTCAAAATGGTTGTGAGTGGAAAAGAAAAACTTGAGGCTTCGATTCTGAGAATTGCTAACATTTCAGGACTCTTTCCTTTTAATTGGGATTGGGAGAAAAAATTACTTGTAAAATCAAAAAGACGCTTGGATTGGTTCAAATTTTACTCCATGGTTTGGCCGGGGTTTGCCTACACCGTAGCAGTTGCAGTGCGCTTAGCACGTGCTGCATATAAAAACGAAGATATTCCAAATATCGACCTCTGTCTTGAATCTCTTGCCGCCTGTATTGGGTTCAGCTACGTATTTCTAATGATACTAATGAAACCAGACTCAATGGCGGAGGTTGCAAACATCTTCCTAACGTATACCGACCGATTTTCAGGTAAAATGAACTTTCAATAAATTTTATTTAAAAATTTTACAGATAATCAATCAGCAGTTTTATATAATGGTGCAATAAAATCAAAAAGTATGAATTATCAATTAGAGCTAATTTTTTTCTCTGTAAAAGTGATCCGTGCCTAACTTATCCAGGTAATTGTTTTGTCCGAATTTGACCATATACTTAACTACTTTTCAAGAAATACAGTGTGAGATTTTTATACACATAATTATAGATAAATTAAAACACCCAATCAAGCAACCTGGACTAAATAACCATTTCCGGATAATTTTGTGGCGCGATGAAATTAATTAAATTGAGACATTTAAATTAATTAATTAGATTGGTTCAGAAAGTTGAATTATCGTTTTGTTATCAAAAAATAGCTCATACTGTAAAATGTAACGGACAACTATAAATATTGGGGCAGTAAATTTTAAATGGATATGTTGAGCAGGAAAACAAAGAGAATGAGTTAGCTTACACACACAATATGCAAGTAAGTAAAATATGCATTGTGGTTATTGGTTTCATAAATTTTTACAGAAGCGAACGAAAAATATAACCAGATTGAAAGTTGGAAATCAAAATGCGTGATTGGAACGATAATCCTCCTTCCAAGTGTAGTGGGCTTTCACTACTACAATTGTAGGAACACGGTTATCGTATTTCCCCTGCACTTCATTCTTCCAATACACAATCAATATTTATTGTTTCATGCATATGTAATTTTTCTTGGCCACTTCTGCTCGGTAGGTTTATTGGCAATTGCAGTATACTTTTTGTTGTTCCTGAAAAATGTATTTTATTATGAATTCATCATCCTGAAGAAATCCAAGTAAGTTATTTTAATTCTGTTTTCTTATCCTTAAATTTAAAATATAAGAATACAAACTAATATAAAGCAATTCTTAGGTATGCTCCAAATAGAGAAAGCGTGGTAGCGTCTGTTCGAGACATGCAAAACATAACCCGAAGCCAGCACCTATTATTTACATGTATCAATAATTGTTTCAAGTATTTCATTATGCCAGGGCAGTCAATAATTCTGAGAGTCCTTATGGTTTTGAATTTCGTTTTACTCAAATTCCATGTAACACTGAATACTATGTCCATTGTTTTGTTTTTCACTGTATCCTTAATCCTTATTTCTATTTGGTCATTTACCTTAATAACGCTTGCAAAATTACACCACCTTAGTAAAAGTTGTAAGAAATCCTGGAGAAAGTTGAACACACAAGAAAAAGGAATACAAATATATGTGGCAAAATTCTGCAAATCATGGCAACCTGTCGGGATACAAGTGGGAGACTACTACACTGTCAACAAGCGCACCTTCGGCAAATTCTTATTCAATGTTGCAAAAGGAACAGCAAAACTGCTTATGGCAATTTGAGCACGCTAATAAATAACTCATGAGTAATGCACGCTTCGTATCATTAATGAAATCTTGTTAATGAAAAATGATTCTTAAAATGTCGCTTAAAATGTCGTAGATTAATTTTTTTAAACTAGAAATATGACAAAAATACAAAACAAAAGAATAACTAACCAATAGTGTCAATATAATTTGCAAAAACATGTAAACATTATTTGATGTGTGTCTATACAAAAATTGGTGCTATGTTTTCCAATGATTCTATGGTACGTACGTGATGAGCTAAAAATATTGATTAAAGTTTCATGAAAATGTGGAAAACCAGTTACAGGTTTTGAAATGAATGGAAATTTATATGGCAAATTTTTTTATATCCGTGCAATAATGTACTTGTTCTGCTTTGATTTCCAGTACCTTCTATTTCAAAAATAAACTGTTAGAATACTAATAATACATTTCCTTTTACCGCTTTTCAGGAATATCGATATGATATTTGTAAATACGTGTAGCTCAAGTCCGATTTTATTCCTTCCTTACTGGTATTTGCTAAAACTTTTGCACTATTAGAATATAATATAATAAATATCTATAAAGCCCATAAAATGAATCCTCAAGTAATGTCTACAAAAAATAAACTGTAAACTGTAAAAAAAAGACCAAACTTTGCAATTCGTGTATATCTTTGCTGGCAATATGTACCTTTGCGCAATAATATCTTTACTATTGGAATCATTGTACTTCCGTTATGTGATTTTAACATGCTTAGACTACTATTGTTACATTGTTAGCAAGTGATCCTTATGCGTTAAATTTGGATTTGAGTGTGAGTAAACTCAATGTATGTAAAACTGGTCAAGAGTTACAGGTGCAATGCAATATCTTAATGATGGTTCTAAATATCGTACTTCTAATTTTTTTAAATTTTTTTAATTGTGGGGTTAGTAGTACAATATACGGAGAGCAATGAAATTTATTGTCGATGTGAAGAATTATTCTGGATAATTCCCTCAATTATTTTGCGATTATTTTAGTTTTGTGGTACCCTTTTGAGGTAATATGGAAGAGTTGAGCTGCTATTCCTACTATCCCTTCGGCTCTGATTTTATTATTACATGTGATTATTACTTTAACGTTGCTCCTTCTATTAAGCAATTTGGATAATAACGCAACAAGCGTAGCTTTTACAGTGTGAGCTATTATTGTAAACGTCTACTTGTGAAAAGCAAAAAGTGTGTTACTTAATTTTGTTGATTATACAGGATAGTTTATCATTGATTATTCATATACCATATTTCTCAATTTAAATCCCCTCTGTAGGACATGGATTCGATGCCATTCGCTTTAAGTAACAAAGTCAGAGGGTTGTTTTGATTACGTTTCCATATTTTATAACATAGAGATTATATTTAAAATTTTAGTTAGCTTTAAGTATAGTACGATACAAATGATATGTCTCATTTTTAGCGCTGAAGTACACTTTCCAATTGAGAACCGCATATTGTCGTATCTGTGTTTTGATATGCAGAAAAACAATTTCATTTATTTTATAGTGAATCATTCAAAATATTACAACTATTTAAATTAGCCTAGATATTAGCCTAGCCTGAAATAATTAATTTAAGCAAGGGGCTTTAATTCAAGAAATACGGCACTCACTTATACACTCTATAATAACGGTGTTATATGATGCTATAATAATGCATTTCTTTTCAAGTACACGAATGTCAGCAATGTTTTGGCTTAATCCAGTTAATTTTAAACGCCAATAAATAATAGCTAATTGCTGATCTGAAATTTTTCTTACATTTTTACTAAAGCCGTTTATCTTTCGCTTTTTTCATTTTGTCGACTCTATCTACAATTGACTTGTAGTAGTAAGGTTGTAGAATTTTAAAACTTGGCTAGTGCTACTACAAAACTTTGGTTCGCTATGCGAGTTAGATTTCAGTGAACAGCGATATAAGGATAATCTTGTGGTAAAATAATGCAAGGGCCAGCAATGCATTACTCAAGAAATCTAATTTGTTCATTCAAGGGGGAATATTAGCTAAAATACTTACAGATACAGTTTAAATTAAATCTATAATTTTCTTATCTGTAATCATGCCTAGTAAGAGATTATTTTTTTTCCAACGAAACTTAATAGAATTTGGATATTCCATTTGTGCAATTCCATTTACAACCAAAGAAGACAATTCTATTTCTGGGTTCAAACTAATAACAGGAAAGAAAAATGTTTTTACTTTTCCACGCTTTATTTACTTTTTTACGTACTCTTTTGCAGTAGAAACGTTGTGAAAGTAAGCCACATGAATTCTACGAATGACGTTTTAATCTTTACTTATACTTTGACGACGTGTGTATTGTTCACTTTAGTTTTGGTATTATCAGTATTTGGTATAACTTGCGGAAACTCAGTATGCATCACGACTAATGGATGTCTTCTTTTCAGCGATCGATTCTTTGGTAGGAAATCTTTTAAAATTAAATAAAAATAACTTGAACTGTTTAAATATAAATTAAGTCTTATTTTGGCCGAATTAATAATTAAGAACTTATTGTTTTTCAGAAAATAAAAAGCCAACTAAAAATATTGGAAAGTCTGTGCAATTATCTGTAATTCTGATAACTGGAGTATCATTCATTTCTACATTTTTTCTTTCCTTTCTCAACATAGTACTTCCAGGCGATCCTCTCTTTCTGTCTTCTATTGTCCCCAAAGAATATACTAATATTATTTTCATTTTCATAAGTTGGTTCTTGCAAGTGTGGTTTTACTGGAGATGCATTGCCATAGCTATGTTTATCCTTGTCAGCGTTGGAGTTGCTGTCATTGGTTCTTGGGAAGTAGTTTCATACATAACGTAAGTAATATCGTTGATGAAAATTGTAAAATATATTATTTTTCTAGAATATTTATAATAGTCCTTTACTAATGAGAAATTGATACTGAAACCGTTTGCAGGATTCCTAGGTCTATGCATTTCCATTTCAAAGATTCTCAGACAGATGAAATGCTGCAGTTTATAAAAGTAATACAAGAAACGTACAGAGGGTTCCAAATTTTAACTTCGGTGGCAAACAGCTTGTTCACTACATTAGCAAAAATTGCGAATGCATTGCTAACAACAATATGTCCCTTGTTTTACTATATTGCTGCCAAACGGGAGAATACACTCGTCGCCTTATCTTATCTAATTCTAGGATACATGGTGACCCTTATTTGGTTATTGCTAATGATAGGGGCAGCTACTTTTGAGACATACACACAGAAAGCAATAAATTCCTGGTCGCAACCCTTAATCTCTAAATCTCAACTTACCAGCCTTAAATACTTGTCAAAATTTCGGAAATCTTGCAAATGCATCGTTCTGATTAGTATTAAAAGATTGGATGTCATATTGTCCTTAAAAAGAAAGTTAATGCACCTGGTAAAAATGCTAATTTTATTTTAGATGATCAATGAAATTATACAGATTGTAATCATAAATCAAATTACTAAACCAGAATCACGGTCCTTTTTATGCAAAATATATAGTAACATATTTACATATTCAACATATAACGTATATTTAAAAATTTCCTTTCGAAAAACATTTCAGAAATTTTTGTGGACTAAAATAATTTATTTCTGTCCACAAATATATATTTATATTAAAATATTTTTTAAACATTCAAATAAGCTTTGTAAAAGTATTTTTCTACCACTGCTAATTGTAATATCTGCAATTTTAGCATTGACGTAGCAAACAACGAAATTCCAGTGTCGTCATAAATAAATTATTTTGATAAATTATCTATATTATTTTTCTATGTTCGTACCAAACCCCTTTCAAACCAATGTTAGTAATTATCACTACTAATAGTAGAGTAGTAATATTGTGAATTATCTAAGCAGAATAATTTCTTCATGTCAGTCGACAGTGGAATTTCGTTTTTCTCTTAACGCGGTTACTAAAATGTAGAAGAGTCAAATTATCTTTTTGAAGGTAATTTGTGTATAATTTAATATTTTCTATATAATTTCATACTTTCTTCACCTGCAGAATAAAAAAATCGAAAAAGGTGTAATTAAATGATTAAAAAGTGCAATTTAGTTTTGAAATATAGGAAAGCTTGTCTCCTTCAACTACCAAGCTATTATTTTACCTTATGAAAAATTTATGGCAATTGAAGGGAATCATTTGAAAAATTGAGCAAAATTACGTGATCCAAAGAAATAATCTTTTTGGTTTTCGTCTCCTAGTTAAAAAGTCTTAACAAAATTGTATGTATGAACAATTCGAAGTTAGGTAATGCTTTAAAATGTTTAAATTAGTCACCCCATACAAGTTTAAGTTATATAAGGAACTTCAAATGTTCAACTGCAACAGTCAATAATTTATCACTGGAATAAGTCATTATCTAGATAGTAATATGTTATACAACTGATTTTTAGCCAAAATATGATTTATATATATACAGAGAAGTTTTTTAACTTGGAACGATAGGGTTTTACGTTATGAAAATACTAGCAGTACTTTTACATGTAAAATTGGCTTTTATTTAACCACACAACAACCATGTTTGAGACAGTCGCCATGGGTATGGTTGTTGCGTTGCCAAATAAAAGGAAATTTTATATGTAAAAGTACTGCTAATATTTCCGTAATGTAAAACCCTATCGTTCCAAGTTAAAAAATCTCTCTGTATTATCCAGTATTATCTATATAGATACCTTGCAGCTACACTGGATAATACTCCATATTAGAGGTGTATATTATCCAATACCATGAAATCATCGACAAAATGTCATCCATATTTAAAGTCACTATTGTGTACATCCCGAAATTTAGAACCCTTATTTCATGGATATTGTCGTATAAATTTAAAAAACTTTAAAGAAATGTGTCATACAATTAGTTCATATAAAATTAGAACAATTTTATTTGAACTATGCATACATTTGAAATACACAAAATGTACCTATGACTGGCGTCATCAAATACACAAAAAATTAATCTGGAATTCTTTCTTTAACTATCAATACTTCAGTTTTATTTATCTGAAATGTAATAATAAAATAAAAAGGTGAGGAAAAATATTGGAAAAATTATCCACAAAAGTCCATAAAAGCTCTCCTCAAGTAATTTTTGCAAAAAATCCAATATATTCAATAGATTCACTCAAGAAGACAATGTACTTGGAGAAAAGGTTGCAAATTATTCCAGAAGACTATGTAATATTTATGATACTATTTTACACAATGTTTTTTGCTTTTTGTATAAAATATACAATGTAACTGTACAATGCAAGTAGTTAGTGATTTCGTGAAATCTTTTGTGAACTGTCAATACTTCTCATTTAAGTTAATTTCGTAAATTAATTATTACTGTCACTTGGCCGTATAATGATTGTGAGATGTGTAAATAAATTATAATATATTAATGCTTTGCTGCAACTATTGAAACAATAATACTAATACAACAATCTATTGCTCGAAAAAAAAGTTTTTAAAACTTGCCTTGTTATTAAAAATTAATACTATTTTGCGTTTTTAAATCTATTACATTTACTTAGGGTTAATGCGCTATTCTTATAATTTCATCATGAATGCGAATGGCGGTCGTACATAAAAACTGTAGAAACCAAGAAAAAGACGAACTTCTGCAATAAGTCTATACCCTTACTAGCAATGAGTACCTTTGCGTAATAATATCTTAACTATTTGAACCATTGTGTTGGTTCTCTTAACTGCTTTTGACATTCCTTAGACTAGTATTGCTGCAATATTAGTAAATGATCCTTATATGTTAAATTTAAATTTAATGCTTTGTAATATTGCGGTCATGCATATGAGTGGCACCAGTTTGCCTCCGTGTAGTTGCAATGTTTTATTTTTAGAATTTATCCATTTCGGCATTTTCTAAGACATATGGCACTTCTCCCGTTGAGTGAGTACACTCAATCTATGTAAAACTGGTGAAGTGTCACAGGCGCAACAAAGCTTTCATAATGATCATTCTCAATACCGTCCTTTTAATTTTTTAAATTGTTTTTTAAATATGGCGTTAGTACTAGTACAGTATAAAGAGGGCAATGAAATTGAAGTGTCGATAGGAAGAAATTATTCTACATAATTCACTCTTCTATTTCACGACTATTTTCCTATCAAACCCTTTTGAGGTAATTTGGACGAGTTGAGTAGTTATTACTACTAACCCTTCAGCTCTGATTTTATTCTTGCACGTTATTATTACTTTAAACTTGCTGCTTCTATTAAGTAATTTGGATAATAACTTAACAAGCGTAGTTTTTCCAGTGCGAGCTATTATTTTAAATTATTTCGTTTACTTTTAAAAGACAAAAAGTGCATTACTTCGTTTTGTTGATTATACAGGATAGTTTATCATTGATTATTCATATACCGTATTTCTCAATCTAAATTCCCTGGAGAACATGGATTTGAAGCTATTTCCTTCAAACAACAACGTTAAACGATTATTTTGATTATATTTACACATTTTATTGCACATAGATTATATTTTCAATTTTAAGTTGGCTTTAAATATGCAATACAAAAATGATGTTTCATGCTTAACGCCGAAATATACTTTCCAAATGAGAACTACATACTGTAGTATGTGAATTTTAATATATACTTTAAAATAATTTCAATTTGTTTTATAGTGCGTCCTTCAGAATATTACATCTATTATAAATTAGCCTAGAGGCTTAGACTTATATCTTCTTAGATGATTAATTTATGCAAGGGCTTAATTCAAGAAATATGGTACTCAGTTATATACTTTATAATACTGGTGTTATATGGTATAATAATGCAATTTCTTTGAAGTACACGAATGTAAGCAATGCCTTGGCTTAATCGAGCGAATTTTAGACGCCAATAAATAATAGTTAATTGTTGATCTGATATTTTTCTTGTATTTTTACTGTCTGTCGCCTTTTTATTTTGTCTTCTCTTTCCACCATTGACTTGTAGTAGTAAGGGTGTAGAATTCTTTTTCTTTCAGTAAGGAATATTAACTAAAATACTTATAGATAAAATACAATTGTCGGATCTGAAATCATGCCGGGCAGGAGAATATTTTGTTTCCACAGAAACTTGATAAAATTTGGATACTCTATTTGTGGAATTCCATTTTCCACCAGAGAAGACAATTCTATTTCTGGGTTCAAATTAATAACAGGAAAGAAAAAACGTTTTTACCTTTCCACGCTTTATTTACTTTTTTACAGTCTATTTTTCAGTAGAAACCTTGCGAAAGTAAGCCACATGAATTCTACAAGTGATGTTTTAATCTTTTCTTATACTTTGACTGTATGTATATTGTACATTTTAGTTTTGGTATTATCAGTATTTGGTATAATTTGCGGAAACTCAATATGTACCATGATTAATGGATGTATTCTTTACGCCGATCTATTCTTTGGTAGAAAATCTTTTAAAATTATATAAAAATACCCCCATCTGTTTAAATATAAATTAAATATTATTTTGGTCCACTTGATAATTAAGGATTTACTGTGTTTCAGAAAATAAAAAGGCGGCTAGAAATATTGGAAAATCTCTGCAACTATCTATAGTTCTGATAACTGGAGGATCATTCATGTTTACATTTTTTCATTCCCTTCTCAACTTTGTACTTCCTGATCATCCTCTCTTTTTGTCATCTATTGTCCCAAAGAATACACTAATATTTTCGTGCTTTTCATAAGTTGGTTTTTGCAAGTGTGGTTTTACTGGAGATCGATTGCCATAGCTATGTTTATTCTTGTCAGCGTTGGAGTTGCTGTCCTTGGTGCTTGGGAAACTGTTTCATACATAACGTAAGTAATACCATTAAAGGAAATCGTAAAATAATGTAAAATAGTCGTAGAATTCTTTTTTCCTATTAACCTTTACTAATGGAAAATTAATACTTATACTACAAATCAAAATAGTTGCTACCACTAAATAATAGTAATACCGTCCGTTTGCAGGATTCCTAGGTCTACGCATTTCCGTTTTGAGGAATCACAAACAGGTGAAATGCTGCAGTATATAAAAGTAATACAAGAAACGTACAGACAGTTCCAACTTTTATGCTTGGTGGCAAACAGCTTGTACACTACATTAACAAAAATTGCGAATGCATTGCTAACAATAATATGTCCCTTGCTTTACTATACTGCTGCCAAACAAGAGAATATTTTCTTCGCCTTAGCCAATCTAATTCTGGGATACATGGTGACCCTTATTTGGTTATTTCTAATGATAGTGGCAGCTACATTTGAGACGTACACACAGAGAGCAATAAATTCCTGGTCGCAGCCTTTAATCTTTAAATCTCAACTTAGCACACTTAGCAGCCTGAAATACTTGTCAAAATTTCGGAAATCTTGCAAATGTGTCGTTCTAATTAGTATTAAAAAGTTGGATGTCATATTGTTCCTAAAAAAGTTGCTAATGAATCTGGTAAAAATGCTTATTTTATTTTAGACGACCAATGAAATTGTAAATAGTACGGCAGTCATAAATCAAATTGTGGAATTTGAATAGTTTCCTCCTTTTTATGTAAAATATCTTGTAATATGGAGTCAAGGGAGTTGACATACGAATATTAGTTGCTTATGCCCTACTTTGGATAATACATGATAGAAATTAATTTTTTGCTAAAAGGTTATCTTTTATGCCATAACCGCAATTGGTTTATAAAAATTGTTCAATATTTCGCCAATTGCTGCATGCTTAGGTTGACCATATGATCAACACCACATTTTGCTACTGGCAGTAAACTGAACCCCGTATTCCTGGACCCTACTAAGGCTAAGTGTCCATTGTGTAAGTGCATTTCACTACATATATATTCTACACGTGTATTTTGTAAATTTTACTAAAATATCTTTTCGCAAAATATCCTAGAATTTGCGCCTAGTTCCTTTTTTTCAAATTTTTGTGAATATTTCAGATTTGGTAATTTCTTAATTCCATAATTCCTTATGCCATATTCTAAAGTATTAAACATTTGCCTTTGGTAACGGCCATTTATATTATTAATGCATACTTAAAATAACACACATTGTCAAATAGAAAAAAATAAAATGTTAAATATCACTGTCAAAATATGGAATCAATTCTGAAGAAGGAATTCAGATGCACCCTGTTTATTTAAAGATAGATAAAATTATCCAGAAAGTATTAAGCTGTTCAGTATCCCAATAAATTAATGATGTCGTGAATCTAGCAATATATTAAAGCAACTACCAATAATATTAACGATTACATGATGGACCCCTTAAGCTACATATAGGAAAGCTATAATAAATCTGTATAGACAGATTAAAACAGATTTCCCAAAGCTTTTGATGACTTCACTGCTATACCGAAACATATCAGGTTAGGGTCCATTCAATCACATCGGCGTTTAAACCTTGTTGATCGCAACCGCAACTGATAGAATTCTAATGAAGTTGTCTATCCGTTAATAAAAAAAATATGTATATAAATATGAATAAATGTTGTATATTTGTTGCACATATGTATACCTTGATTTCATTAAACAAACATTTCACAAAATTTTTCAATATGTTTTGATTTCTTCAAAAATGCAGATAAATAGTTTTCT
>CM036940.2:87410666-87429567 GCA_020352615.2 Yoshiicerus persimilis
GCAGATAAATAGTTTTTCGTGTGCAAAACGTTTTGCAGTCAAAAGCATTAGAAAGCTATTGTAGCCAAGCACTGACTAATACTAGGTCTTTCGGTTAGTAAACTGGACTATTATTGTTGAAT
The DNA here is from genome assembly GCA_020352615.2 of Yoshiicerus persimilis. NCBI lineage: Eukaryota > Metazoa > Arthropoda > Collembola > Entomobryomorpha > Tomoceridae > Yoshiicerus > Yoshiicerus persimilis. The sequence goes on from CM036940.2 coordinate 87,410,789, forward strand.
AAGTGACCATAAGTCCAAGAACCTGAACAAAAAGTAATGTCATCTAAGGAGAACTATTCATTTATTGTGTAGCGAGATTTAAAATTTATTGCACATGAAGACAAAATTAGAATTAATGATTTCAAATTACCGATCCAAGAAAGCCATACGAGAGAATGAAACATCCATCGACTCCCATCCCAATTGGGTTGGCATTAAATTGTTGAATGAACGAATAAAGCTTCTCATTTCTGAAAAATCTGTGAATCTTCTCTTTGAAAACCCAAGATTTAAAATAATTCATCTAAAATATATTAAATGTAACAAATCTTAACAATTTTGAGTAAAGTGGCAATTGTTTCTCCCTTCTGTAATAAATAATACATGGCTTACCTTTTTATGTATGTTTGCAGCATATATTATAATAGATAAATGTACTGCAAAATATATTACGAAACGAACTTCAAAAATGCCAACATTTTTCGTTATCAGTTTTTCAATGAGAATGCAATAAAGTGGCAGAACTCCAAAGGCAAACACAAATGTTGAATAAAATGTTAGTTTTTTTAGACCTTCAGAAAGTGTGCAAAGGACTTCAAAATTTTCAATTATCTATAAAGAGAAATGTATTCCCTAGAGATATAATGCTATAAAATATATGTGCGCAAAAATGGCTTTAATTTATGCAAAAGATCAGAGAATGAGTTTTACTAAATTTGGATTGTCTTCATTATTTTTCACGTTTCTCCAGAAATTCTCCACCAAATTATTTAGAAGAAAACAAGACATTATGAAAAAACTTGATTGATAATCTTGTATCATCCTTGATAATCCTTCACAAATAATGGCAAAAACAGTGACTGTGTTTACCAGAATAGGAAAATTATTTGATACCAACGACTCTGAAGTTTCCCTGTAATAAATTATCATTTCCTTGGTACTATGGTTTTGCTGTTCCCAAATTTGAAAATAAGCAGTCAATGGAAGAAAAGTATTGAAGATACAAATGGCACAACAAGATGCGGCTGTCAATTTCTCCTGTAATGAAAATGAAACACCGTCAAAATTATACTACACTATCAATTTTCTCCCTAAGGTGTTATTATAGTCTTATGCCTGCAAATTATTCCAATTTTAGGAATTCGTATTTTAATAAAGAGAAATATCACTATCGCATTTGATATTGAACGATACAGACAGCGATTTGGAAGTAAAATCAACAGTACCTTTTTGTTTACATTATTTTCTAGAAATATCGATTGATACTTATCAATATCTTCCAGAAAGTTTGCAAAAGGACGATTTTGAAACCAGAATGTAAGTATAAAGGAAATGTGGCAGTAAATGCAGAATATATTTGAAATTATCCAGAAGTAAGATTTTACGGTGTCCAAGTTCTTTTCTCTGCTTGCATTTGTTGGAAGTTTCAAAACAAATATAAATGACATAAACCAGAATATTGTACAAACCACCTGTAAAATAGTTTCAAATATCTTTAATCAGTAGTTTTCAATAAGAGAGCGAATAGAAATTCGTTTTGTTTAATTAGGTTTTGTACAGATTACCTTTTGTATCTTACAGCTGCGAATCGTGTAATAACCCATTTGTTTATTCCTGACCATTTTAAATGGCACAATTAGCAAATAGTATCCGAAATTAAAAAAGATTTCCCAATAAACGATCGGATTATTTTTCTCATACAATGGGTTTCCCTTTTCGCAGTCAAAGTCCACAAATTCCATACCCAAATTAGGCTTACCCATAATGTTCGATATAATAATTCAATGTAGTCAAAATATACAAGCAAGAAACAATGAAACAATTTATTAAAAAGATTTTGCAATGCTGGCGATAATATTTAATAAATTTCCTCACTTTGTATGAAAGTTTTAAATGAACCTCTAAATTTTTAATCGAAAAAGTGCAAAGTATTAGACTACAATGTGCTTCCCAAGTTTATGCGCTAATAATCAATGAATTAGTCAATTTAATTTGCTAATCACTTTTCAAGGATGATGATCCATCACAAGGATTTCAGGTGATTGATTTCTTTACCTTGTAATATAATTATACTAAATGAGTTTTCGGTACTTCTTTTGCTCTTTAATTCAATTTCGTAAATGAAGTGTTTAGTTTTGCGCCGACATTGATGAATGCAAATTGATTTTTATACTATTAATGCTTTGATACAGTTATAAAAATACGCTTAATCCTGACATAATTGATATATGCAGATAGTAGGTATAGGAAATGTAGGTGGGATAGGAGGAAACTGTTCTGGAGGGAGAATTTACGAAGGGTAGAAAAGGATATGCTCGCCCTTTGAAAGTTTTTACCTCCATCTCGAGATTTGAATACCATGCTAAACATGAAAAGCTTTGACGGGACGGCGGACAAACTTAGTTTGTTCTCTCAATACTGACAGCTAACAGGGGCTATGACAGCACCGAGGAGTTGGCAATGAGCCCGATTATATGGCCTGAGCTCTGGACAATTTCTATTATAGAATGTTATAGAACCTCTTATAACAGAACAGAACAGACAGCAAACAGGGGACAAAAAACTAATTGATTTTTGTAAGAAAAAAAGAGAAGTCATAAGAAGTAATACTATTTGGCATCGACTATACCGAAGAAAATCATTTAAACATCTTTATTTGAAAATAGGTCTCTTTCACTATCGCGATAAACATTTTCTACTTTTATGAAATTGGTCATTGTCTCTATTTAATATAGGCCTACATATCAAACTGCTAATACTTATTGGGGTGAACAACTTACATTTCTCAAAAAATTTAAATATTTAAATTTACCGCAAAATATTTGCATGAATTGACATCTTTACTTATTCTTGAAAAGCCGAAATTCAAAAAATGGTGTTTGGCCTAAGTTGAAATTCAAGTGAAGCTTTTTGATTTGATTTGTAAACGTGTATAGTAACGACTAACAAGTAACGGCTGAGACTGATTTTGTGCGCATTCAATTTTGTATGTCCTGAATCTACAGAATCCTACTTGTAGTATGAAAAACTATAGTTCCATAACGTTAAATTGGAACTTAACTTTTTTGGTCATTAAGACCAGATTACAAAGGTTGAAAACCATTAGAAATATTTTTTCACCACTGCTAAATGTAATATCTGTGTTTTTATTATTAACGTAGCAGTAAGGAAGACAACGAAATTTCAGTGTCACCATGAAGCAATTATTCTGCTTAATTATCTCTTCTATTTTTTAACTACGTTCGTACCAATCACTTTTGAGCCAACGTTAGCAATTATCATTACTACTAAAAGAGAAATAGAACTGCGAATTACTTAAGCAGAACAATTTCTTCGTGTCGACAGTGGAATTTCGTTGTCTAAAGTTTGTATTGCATATAATGACCAAATAGCAAAGTATGCCAAAAATTATTTTAACATCCGTAACGTGGTTCCTAAGAGCTAAAATAGTCAAATTATTTTTTGGAGATAATTTGTATTTACATTTTAAACATAGTTCATACTTTCTTAAATTGCCGAGTAGAAATAGACTTGAGAAAACCGTAATTTAACAGACAAAACGGAAAAAATTGTGCAAAATTACATGACCCATGAAACGCGTTTTTATTTATAATGTCTCCGTATGTAATATTATACTGCCAAGCTGTAGTTAAAAGGCGTCAGCAAAAAGCAAATTGCGTATATGAACACTTCAAAGCTGGTAATTTTTCAAACCGTGTCAATTAGTCGCACTTACCAAGTTTATTTGTGTTAGGTTATAAGGAACTTACAATATTGCATTATAACCGTTAATAACATCCCTGGAACAGTTCATTAAATCAAATTAAATGAAATACGGGATTATAAAAAAATGGCTAGAAAAAATGTCTAAATATCTGAACCCATAATCCTACCAGTAATAATAATCCTGTGAAGACATATTAGAGATACAAAAATATACTACCTTAAAGTAATTTACCGATACCGATAATTTGAAATCAATTATTTGGGTGCTAAGAAAAGTTTATTGCGTCTTTTCTTTACCCTTGACAGTAAAGCAAGTTGCTTTAAACAACAGCGATTATTTTGCTTAAGCTGGAGCAACAGAGCAAGGATTTCCGGCTACAGTTTCAGATTTCCAATTTATTGTACTAGTATAATACAATAGAATTTTGCCCTAAAGAAACATGAAAGAGTCCACAATGGTACAATAAAATCACGACCCATTTTACATAATTACATACGCAAAGGAAGGATTAAAAATGCTTGTGAGTGGAAAAGAAGAGCTCGAGGCTACTATAATAAAAATAGGAAACATAACAGGATTCCTACCTTACCAATGGGATTGGGAGAATAAATTACTCGTAAAGTCCAAAAACCGCTTAGATTGGTTAAGATTTCACTGCTTAGTTTGGCCATCGTACATTTATACCGTAGCAATTGCAATACGTCTTGCATATGCTGCATATAATAGCGAAGACATTCCAAATATTGATCTCTGTCTTCAAGTTTGTGCCGGTAATATTCTGTACGCCTACGTATGGCTAATAATACATATTAAAGCAGACTCTATACCAGAAGTTGCAAATATATTTCTGATATACACAGACAGATTTTCAGGTAGATTTATGAATTCAATTACCTTTATAATTAAAAGGCTTTATAATTAATTAATTTTTTGTGTGGGTGTCATAATTGGTTTGCTGAATTTTCACAGAAATGAACCTTAAATATAACCAGATTGAAAATTGGAAATCAAAATGCGTGATTGGATTGGTAGTAGTATTCGTTCCTACTCTGGTAAGCCTCCACTACTACAACGGCAGGAATTCTATAATCATACTCCCTTTGAATTTTATTTTTCCAAAGCACAATCAATATTTCTTGTTTCACGTACATGCAATGTTCGCGTTCTACTGGTACACCGTTGGGGCCATGGCCATTGGAGCATATTTTCTTTTGTTAGTGAAAAATGTATTTCCTTATCAAATGGCGATCTTGAAAAAATCTAAGTAAGTTATTCTACTTTAGTTTTCTTAGTTTTAAATTTAAGAAGCAGAAAAGCATATACTGACTTTGGTTAATCATAGGTATACTCCAACTAAAGGGAACGTAGATGCAGCGTCTGTACAAAAAATGATGAAAGTAGCCCGAAGGCAACATCTACTATTCACATGCATCAATAACTGCTTTAAATATTTCTTTATCCCTGGTCAATCAATAATTCTGAGATTCATTATTATTTCTAATTTTGCATTGATCAAATTCAATGTAGCACTGAATATACCCACTGCTGTTATGTTTTTTGGAAATTCCTTATTCCTCATTCCAATTTGGGTGCTTCTCTTAATAATAATGGCAAAAATACACCATTTGAGCAAGCACTGTAAAAAGTCGTGGAGAAAGTTGAATACACAAGATAAGAAAATTCGACTATATGTGGCAAAGTTTTGTAAATCATGGCAGCCTGTCGGGATAAGAGCGGGAGATTACTACACTATCAACAAACGCACCGCCGGCAAATTCTTATATAATGTTGTAAAAGGAACAGCAAAACTGCTTATGGCAGTTTGAGCAAAGTAAACAAGGTCGTACTAAAGGGCACCCCCCAAAATGGATTTGCCACCCCTCATTAAGGTGACCATATTTTCCCATTTTATACCATGCATGGCTACCAAATAGTGCTAACACATGAAAAAACTCACCCCAATAGAAGAAGCACCCCCCTAATTGAGAAAGCATGTTCGACTGTTGAGTAACAATTAATTGTTAAAATGCAAAGCGCAACGCGCATTTTCCTGACCTAACCTAATAAAAAATAAACAAAATGTACTAGATAATAACTTCAATGAATATGGTCACCTTAATGGGGAGTGCCTTTTATTTGGGTGGGGGTGGTTTTTAGTAGTACCGAAGTAGACGGCTGCAAAAAACTACTATACATAAAAAATTCTTCTGATCAATTGTGAACTCTGTTAATTAAGGGTGACCGTTCAAGGAACGTGGATTACTAGGGTTATTGGAGATAAGGTAAGCTCTTGCCATGTTTTCTTTAAAATAAAATTTTGTTTTTTCGAAGTGGAGCCAATTTTGTATCCATTAGTTATAGAACCTGGAGCCAAATTAGGCAAAAGTGACTACTGTTCTAAAAAATCAAGATTTTAATTTAGAAAACATGGGAAGAGCGTAGCTTGCGCTCCACGTACTTTGGTGGCCGTTGCATTGAAATGGAAATTACTCACCAAATAAAAATTTTAAAATAACAAAAGCACAAATGAGTCATTTAATAATTATTTCCATTCAATTAGCACATAGTTAATCCTGCTTGATATATTTTTATGTCTATTTTCAATTTTCGCCATTTAAGGTACTACCTACTATATATGTCGTAGGCCCTAGGAGGACGCGGCCAATGGGATTCGTAGCCCGGACTATGCTGCGACGAACTTATAAGCCGGCCTACAAGGGTATGGTATGAAGGACCATGCAGTATCGGTGTAGCAGTAAGGAAGACCACGAAATTGTGTCGCCATGAAGAAATTATTCTGCTTAATTATCTCTTCTATTTCTCGATTATGTTCGTACCAAACCCTTTTGAACCAATGTTAGCAATTATCACTGTTAATAAAAGAGAAGTAAAACTGCGAATTACCTAAGCAGGACAATTTATTCATGCCCACAGTGGAATTTTGTTGCCAAAAGTTTGTATTGCATTTAATACCCAAATAGGTAATGTAAAAATTATTTTGGCACCCATAGTTTAGTTCCTAATAACTACTAAAAGTCAAATTATTTTTTGGAGGTAATTTGTGTCCACAGTTTACCCATATACATGATATAATACTTCATCTTTAATTGCCGAGTAGAAATAGAATTGAAAACCCAATAATTTAATAAATAAAACATACTTTTTAATTTTGAAATATCTGAAAACTTTTCTCCTTCAACTACCAAGCTATTATTTTACAATGTGAAAAATGTATACCAAATCAAAGGAATCATTTGAAAAATTGTGCTAAATTACATGATCCAAATAGCTGTCTTTTTGAATTGCCCTTTAATGTTTCCATATGTATTATTTTACTTCAAGTTGTAGCTAGAAGGTGTTAACAAAATTGTGTATTTGAACAGTTTAAAGTTCTGTAATGTTTAAAAATGTGTCAATTAGTCTTGCTATCCAAGTTAATTTAAGTTAGATTATATGGAACTTCAAATTTTGCAATGTAACAGTTAATAATACCTCACTGGAATAAGTCATTAATGAAATTAAATGAAATTCTAAGGAAGTATTTACAAAATTGCTAGGAATAGAAATAACATGTTTAACTATCTAAACCCATAATTCTACTGGCAATAATTCTTTTTGGTGACATATTAAGGATACAAAGACAGTCAACCTTAAAGTAATTTTAACTTTTTGTGTTTCGATAAATTGAAATAGATTAGTTACTACGAAAAATGTACTGGGCTTTTCTTTACTTCTGACAGCAAAGCAAAAACAGCAATAGAGCGGCAACCTGTTATTGTTTTTTAGATGTTCAGTTGTATTACTAGTATAAAGCAGAAAAGGAATTTTGCTCTTTTGAATTTTAATTGATTGCGGAAAAACATTTTTATAATTACACAAACCAAGGAAGGATCAAAAATGGTTGTGAGTGGAAAAGAAGAGCTCGAGGCTTCTATTTTAAGAATAGCAAGCATTACAGGATTTTTACCTTTTAGCTGGGATTGGGAAAATAAATTATTTGTGAAGTCAAAGAGCCGCTTGGACTGGTTAAGATTTCACTTCTTAGTTTGGCCATCGTACCTGTATACCTTAGCAATTGCAATACGTCTAGCATATGCAGCATACAAAAGCGAAGACATTCCAAATATTGACCTCTGTCTTCAAGTTTGTGCAGCCAGTATTGGGTACAGCTATGTATGGCTAATGATAGAAATTAAACCAACCTCCGTAGAGGAGGTTGCAAATATATTTCTAAGATATACCGACAGATTTTCAGGTAAATTATGAATTTATTATCAGCTTTACTTATTAAGCTTAAAAGTATTAATTACCTTTGCGAATCCTTCACATAACACAGAAAATACTACACATATGTAATTAGTTTTGTGTGGGCGTGATAATTGGTTTTCTGAATTTTCACAGAAATGAATCTTAAATATAATCGTATTGAAAGTTGGAAATCAAAATGCGTTATTGGATCGATAATACTCCTTCCTAGTGTGATAGGCCTTCACTACTACAATGGAAGGAATTCTATAATAATATTTCCTTTGAATTTTATTTTTCCAAAGCACAATCAATATTTGTTGTTTCATGTACCTACAATATTAATTTTCTACTGGTATTCCGTTGGGTTATTTTCCATTGGAGTATACTTTGCTTTGTTTATCAAAAATGTATTTCGCTACCAAATGGCCATTTTGAAGAAATCCATGTAAGTTATTTTACTAAATCGTAATTTTGAATTTAAAAAATACTGACGTTGGTAAAAACAATTTTAGGTATGATTCTACTAAAGGGAACGTGAACGCATCGTCTTTACGCGAAATGCAGAAAATAACCCGAAGCCAACACTTACTATTCACATGTATCAATAATTGCTATAAATATTTCATTACTCCTGGCCAATCAATAATTCTGAGATTCGTTATTTTAAGTAATTTTGTGTTGATCAAATTCTATGCAACACTGAATATGTCCACTGCTGCTATGTCTTTTTGCGGTTCCTTAATCGTCATTCTTATTTGGATATTTATCTTAATAACAATGTCAAAAATACACTGTTTGAGCAAACACTGTAAAAGTTCGTGGAGAAAGTTCTATACACAAGATAAGAGAATTCGACTATATGTGGGAAAGTTTTGTAAATCTTGGCAACCTGTTGGGGTACAAGTGGGAGATTACTACACCATTAACAATCGCACCGTTGGCAAATTCTTATTCAACGTAATAAAAGGAACGGCAAAACTGATAATGGCAATTTGAGCGAAGTGAATAATTTAAAAATCACAAAAGCATAAATGAGTCATGGAATAATAATAATTCGTACAGATATTATTTGCCATACAATTAACAAATAAATAGTATTGCTTTATATTTGTACTTGTCGTTTTGCCATTTATGGTGCTACATACAATAAGGTTCAGCTGGGACTAGCCATAAGTTTATAAGGAAATAATATCATGGCATTTACGTATATGTTGGCTTTGATTTCCCGCGTCAAACCAAACGCGGGCAATTTAACTTTCCATGTACTTCCTTATACACAATAAGTGCCACGGCTTGTCACAGCGGAACCTCACTATATCGAAATATCTTCAATACTATTTTTGATAATTGAGGTAATGATAAGAGTAAAGTATTGAAGTAATGAAATTGTTTAATTAATTTTCTCTAAGCAATAGGATTTATTTTTCAAATTCCCATAATTTTTATTTATATTTAGTATAAGAAAGTATTTACTAGTGTAAAGTACACGAAATACAAACCAATAAATTGCTTCAGAGGACAGAACCCGAATCTAACAAAAATAAGACATTTATTAACCTAGCCAGCGAAAGCTTGGACAGTGTTTAAAAGCACCAAATTTCTTCGAGGACAGCGTTTGACTTTGTATTCAGGTGATAAGTACTGATGCATAAAATACTGATTTGATTTATTGCCATAAATCAATTTTATTTCTCTGCTGATTGAAATATACGATTTTCAATCTTAAGAATTGCTGATTAAATATGTGTATAATATTGTTACAATGCTTACTGACTATATTAGTGAAAACCTCGGTCAATTATCAATATTCGATGCGTTTCGGAAAAAGAAAGTCAATTTTTATTAAAAATCATTTTCCTTTTGCAATGCACTACTAATTGTCAAAAAATATTTGACGTGGTACCAATAACTATTAGGTTTTCAAAAGTCCTAATAAATTTGAGAAAAAGATAACTTAGGAAAGTAATGTTAGGAATACACATTTTAATAAAGACCTGTCACTTTTGAAATTGAACATTACACGACAACCCATTGTTAGTATATTACTATTTCTATGTATTTCTCTTCTACACCATACTTTACCATTTGCGTATCTAAAAGTTGTACAAGAAAAGGATGCAATGTTGTACAGTACAACATTGCACCCTTTTCCCCATTTCTATATAAAAATGGAAGGCAGATAATGTGGATTAACAAACACCCTTTATGTCGGCTACATTGATTCAGTTCTTTATTATTTTGCTCCTGTTTACAACAGTTCACCAATTCCTATCCAGGTGCAGCATTGTCTTAGGTTAATGTTAGACTGAATTTGCTCTACAATTTAGCTATAAAAGAAAAAATGAAAAAATCGTTTAGTTGAAATTTACTTTTCAATCTAGCTGTAGATTGAAATACAATAATATATCAAATACATGCAATTTTCTAAATCTGCCATGTACAAGTGGGCTCGTAGGAATGGTTTACGCATCTGTAATAATTTTCATTCGAATACAGAAGGGTGAGTTGACAGAACTTACAAATTCTCGTGCAGACGGTACTCATAAGAATAAATGCAATACCAAGAACAGGTTAATTCTACGAAATCCTAATTACCTTATAAAAACAAATCAGTCCTATATATGACAAATATTTAAGTGCGATAAATGGTTACTGTCATTTAAATAATGCTATTTTAAGCAGTAGAATAGTGCATGTAAATTATTTGGTCATTAAGATATATGGATATATTACAGATAATACTGCATCCTCAACCTCAGAGCTTCATTCTGTGTGGAAAACTATTTGCATTTCTGGAAAACGTCAATGAGGTTTGCTGACCGCACTGAGTTATTTTTTTAACTCATAATGAATGGGTTAGGCGACCGACATTTCATAATTCTGGTGTAATACATGGTTTGCAGACCAATTAATTAATACGCAACTCCTTATTAAATTTACAGAAAGTATTTTAAAATAAACTCATTATTAATTGCAATTGCAGCTTTTCTGGAAATTATGCATTGTGCTCCTATATTTACATGCATGAAAATAAAAATGAGACACGGCTTTTCAATGTGTGAAATTATTTATAAACTTAATAAAGCTGAATGCATATCAGTCTATTTAGAAATTAGTGCAAACCGCAAAGCAATAAAAGCTTTTTAATACAAGGCACTCATCGAAAAATAAGTGTCACACTGCATGCCTGAGAAACTATAAAAACCTGACAGGTGTGCTCACCATTTCATCAGTTTCACTTTCATAATACCAAAAACATCACTTTACAAAGTTATATTATATTTTTCAGATATTCTGTTCTGAACCTTGTCGCCCTACTCAAACGTACTAATTTCTATTATGTACAACACACTTTTATTAGTAACTTTACTAGGTACAACTTGGGAAGTCAAAGGCGGTCTTAGTCCTGAACTACAGCAAGAATGTTTTAGCAATCCAAGTAGAAAGGTAAACGCGATGATGGATCTTCCTAAATTGGATATACCGTCTTTACCAAGTGGACTTGGCCGTGCAATCCCTGGTTTAACTGGAATTCAAGATACTTTTGTGAATTCCTTGAAATCGCAATCAGCCCTGGCCCAACTCCCTATTATTAATGCCATTAAAACGATTCATCCGAATGCTGACACCAAAGGTTTTTGGGCTGCAAATAGAATTGCTGTAAACGACGCACCTTGCAGCACACTAACTGCAATGTCTCTTATTCCTGGTGTTACGAATGTTAGAAAAGAAGGCATTTTAGATCTTCAACCTGATTTACCTGATGGAGAAGAAATTATGACTGACTCTGGAGTATCAGAAGACAACCCACCATGGGGAATCACAAAAATCAATGCACCCAGTGTTTGGAAGGACGGAAGCAATCCAACTAAAGGAAAGGGAGTCGTCGTTGCGATTATTGACAGTGGTGTTCGTAGCACTCATGAAGCTCTTATAACTAATTTCAGAGGAGGCGATTTCAGCTGGTTTGACGGTCTTACGAACAGTAGTGACGGTCTTCCAGTAGACGACAGTGGACATGGGTAAAATGTAAAATCTATTTTATATTTAATTTTGTATAGAATTTATAATAATTTATGTATCTCTAATTGGAATATCTTAGGACTCATGTTATGGGTACAATTGCTGGTAAAGGAGGCATTGGAGTTGCTCCAGAATCCACATGGATTACCTGCAGTGCATGCGGAGGGCCGAAAACAAGGTGTCCCGAAACCTCTCTTCTTATTTGTGGCCAATGGGTCATGTGTCCCTATGTAATTAAAAATGGCACGGTTACTGAAGATTGTTCTAAGCGTCCGAAAATTGTTAACAACAGTTGGGGTGGAAGTAAGCCTTTGTTTTATCTTTACCCATAAAATGCATCTTCATTTATCTAAGTTTTCTTCATTGCTCATTGGTTTTATGATAGATTTTGGAGGTTCCTATAACCAGGTTATAGAAAATTGGTTGAAAGTTGGAATAATTCCTGTTTTTGCAGCTGGCAATGCAGGTAAGAATGACTCTTTTAAATAAATTTGCTTATTTGTATTTTATGGTTTTGAAAATTAAAATTGGGGAATTACTGCAATTATTCATTAGGTCCATCTTGCTTTACAACTGGGTCTCCTGCAAATCAAAAAATAATTATTAGTAGTGTTGGGGCAACCACTATAAATGACACTATTGCATCATTCAGTAGCAAGGGACCGTCACCTGCCACTTACCAAACTAAACCCGAAGTTTCTGCACCAGGAGAGAGAATTTTATCTTCTTGGAATACAGGGGATAAAGAATACTTTACCATAGATGGAACAAGCATGGCATCTCCTCATGTAGCTGGAGCCATCGCCTTGTTAATTGCTAAGAATCCAGATCTGACATACGAAGACGTTATGAAGAAACTCGAAACTACTGCAGCTAAGCCTCCTTCAGGAAACAATTGTGATGTTTGTGGATGCCTATTAAACCCATTTCCATTTTTTTGCTGCTTCGGTAATAAAGCTAAAGGCTTCCCAAACAATGCGTTTGGTCATGGCAGAATCGATGTTGCAGCAGCTTATAAAGAAGTGTAATCATTTTTAAATATTCACTTGGTACTTAGAAAATGGTCTTATATATTAGTAAGTTATTGTCATTTAGAAATTAGAATATAATAACTTATAACTATTATTATTTTATTTGCTTATATTAGATCTTTAGATTTTTAGCATTTTTATGTAATTAATAGCATCAATAAGATTAAAAGAGGGTTTAATATAATAATAGTGTGTGTATGTAGTTCATTATTTATCTTCTTGTAACTGTACCCCGGGGAAATAAAAACCAAACTTTTTATAAGGCTACAGATTGCTGAAAAATAAATTAAATTAAAATAAATTTTAAAAACGTCACGAGAACGGCCAAAAGACTATTGTACATTTCACAATTTATAACATGGCCTATTAATAATTATTAATAAGTTAACCGTCAATAAAAAATAAAATGGAAAAGGAAATTCTTCAACCATAAAATAAATATTTCGGCAAAAAGTTTTATTGGTTATGTAGACCACAATTCCAATTCAGCCTTCAAGCAACGTTGACAGGTTTTGTTCGGCCACTAATTAATTTTAGAGTAACAATTAAGATATTATATGCATGATATATTTAGCCCTAAATCACATTTCTTTGAAAATTGAAGCCATAAAAATATCTATGATAAAATAAACAGCATGGTCGCGTATATTATGTCATATCAACTCAAATATGCATCGATTGATAATCTGCATTGATTTGTGTATACTCCTTTTATTTTATCAAATATTCAAGAGTGACAATTTTGCACTCCTTAAGAAATAATACAATAACCAGAAAGTAAACTGAAAATAAACGTAAGTGTGTTGCGAAAGAGTAGAGATTCTAGAGATGACGATGCACGATAAGAAGGGAAGAGATCCAACAAGAAAACAGAAGAGTAGAGTAGAATGAAGTATGAAGGACTTAAGGAAAGAAGAGAAAAGAGAATCAAACAACTTTGAGTTGTGGACGTCTTCTTCGGAATATTGAGACTGGATGTTGTACTAGCACGAAAGCTTCATCACAGATTCCTCTCCCCGCTGAAACACTGTTACTGTAAAACTGCGAATGAGTTTAGAGATTCCCCGCATTTTATAAAAGGTAAACAAGTAATAATAGCAAAAATAATGAAATGAGCCCTGGAACTTTATTCGGTTAATTAAATTAATGGGTAAACAATTTTTAAATTGGGCAATAAAAATAACATGATTACAAAAAACTGTCTAATCTGTTCCAAAGGGAGTCTACGTAGAAATGGTAAAATATTTTTAAACCAGGTAAGTATTTAGTGTATATTTATTTTTAACCACCAATAATTTTGTTAGAATACAGGACTTCAGAACCACTGTAATTAGTAATTCACTCATATTATGAATATAAAAATGGACAAAAATTCTATCGAGCTAACAATTAGTTATTTGATTTCATTAAAATAAAATATCCCTGTTTTTAATAGAAGCTTAGGAAATTAGGAAAACAGAAGTGTGCAGAATGAGTTGCAAATTGCATTCCTGTTATGGAAATTTGTGGAAATGCCCGAAGACACCTGCTGTCTACTACTTCTACATTTTGGGCTATGCAATGCTGAAATCACAGAAAACAAGTACCACCGAATCCAAATGTGAATATGTGAAGCAATAGTGAGATCGTACCTTATTACGCAAGGTTTACAGATTTTCATTTTTTTTGTTACTCTCTTAATTGTTGCAATAAGTCGGTTGACATGAATAATTTTGAATATCTATTTTGACCTTATAATAGACATGAATAATTTTGAATATCTATTTTGACCTTATAATAGACATGAATAATTTTGAATATCTATTTTGACCTTATAATAGACATGAATAATTTTGAATATCTATTTTGACCTTATAATAGACATGAATAATTAAAATAGATATTCAAAATTATTCATGTCTATTTTGACCTTATAATAGACATGAATAATTAAAATAGATATTCAAAATTATTCATGTCTATTTTGACCTTATAATAGACATGAATAATTTTGAATATCTATTTTGACCTTATAATAGACGTTGATGGTTTTATCAAAACACCTGAGACGGAAACTCACTCAACACAAAAAGGCTGAAAATTCAGGAAGTAATTTTGAGCTTGGAAATACGTGGGATATATCTTCGAATTTTCTTAAAGAACTGCAGTCATTCAATGATGTGGTCCACTTCTAGTACTGAGAACTAACAACTATTGGAATTAATGGCGACAAAGAAATTCCATTTGAGAATACTATGTAGGTTGAATTTCTAAAATTTCTTATATTATTTTTTTACTGTTCCATGTACCATTAAAATCCAGTATTAAATTAGAGTTATTAAATGAAGTATCAAATTTTTCAATTTTTAAAATTTGGTTTTGTAAAACTCAGATAAGTGTTGGGCATTTTTTTTACTATAAATGCACTGTTAACCACTGGATATTTTTTGCTAGTTATTTCCCTACGTACTGATGGAAACTAAAAGCAAATATTTTATGGAATGCTATTCCTTATAAACGAAGCAATCTCTAAGTATACATTTCCCACCACATACTTGCCGGAAACAAGTCTTTTAAACCTCAAAATAATTATGTTCAAAGTCACTCAATGGAAGTTTTCAATATTTATGATCTGGAAAGTTATAGTATGCATATTTGAGTATTTTACAAAACAGGTCCCACAAAACAATTAACGACAGTGCCGAAAATTATTTTGTTGAAAATTTTTTTGGAGTTTTCTGTTTGGTACTTTACATTTTACATTTGTTGAATTTGATTTTTGAATTGATTTATTGTTTGTTTTTCAATTTTACTGAAGATACTCGATTGTTTAGTCAACTCATCTGTAACAATAAATGAAAACACGGAATCGCTTTGCTCAAACTGTGACACTGCAGTCGACATCGATCGGCGTCCATAGGTATGTCCAGCATCTATTCTTTTGGAAGGAATAAATGAAGTAAAATGTGAAGTAGAAATTTCAGATCCCCTGAATGCTAATATAGAAAGTATTTGTAAGCTGACAATTTTATGGTAATGTAAAAGTACATCATGAATGAAAACTAAGGTGGTATTATGGATCTGAAAAATCAGAAATAGTAAAGCAAGATAGTTAACACCAATTGAAGTATCCCAGTTTCAAAGAGAATATCTGCTGATGTTTGCATGTAGTAGATTCAAAATATTGTCATTAAAATTGCATGTATTCTTTGTGCTATATCTTTCTAAAAAATGATATTTGTATTTCATGTCGTACACGTTGGGGTGTGTAAAACATCAATTTCTTCGTTAACTAGCAAGGTCGGTGACTAGCCCCAAAGCATTAATATATTTCGGTGTCACCATAGACATTTAGAAAATGCTTCTCCTTCGGCCAATGATGAACAATTTGTTGTAGGTTTTTGAGTATGATATGCTATATGATTATGCATAGACAACAGTTTTATTAAGTCCGATTACTTCGATTGCTCTCATTATTAAACTTCTGATACAAAATTTTTTTAATTGATTTTATTTTTAATGTACTTTCAGTGGATGAAATAAACGGTTCTATAATGGAAACTTCCGAATTTCTCAAAAACGTGCAACCCAACGATGAATTTCAAAATTCTCAGAAAAATATGTAGCCAGAGAAGCCAACAATGCAATAAAACTACTGGCTACAGAAGCTCACGAAAGAAATTCTACAGCAGATTCCCATTCATATATTATTCCTGATGATTTCCGTCCTTTTTATTTCCAAGCGCATTCAGATACTGATATCGATCATCAATTGGGAATGGGAATGCCTGCGCAACCTAATGTTGGGGATGCAGATTACTTGGTGGTAATGAAAAATAAGCGAATGTCTAAAGGAAAATGAAAGAAAAACCATTTGAGTGCGATATTTGCGGCAAATCGTTTTACTGTAGCCTACTTTAAGAATTCACCGAAAATGTCACATCGAGAGAAAGAAACCAGAATGCAAGATTTGCGCAAATTATTCAAATCAATTGCAGTATTGAATAATCATAATGAACTTTGTCATCAAGAGAATGGCAGTTTAGCGTGTGAAAAGGAAGGTTGAGAAACCATCTTAAGATTCACAGTGGAAAAAGAAAGAAAGGAAGCAAGAAACTTGCAGAAACTATTTCCCGACTTTTACAAAGGTAACAACTACAGAGGGATTCTATACAAATGTTACATCGGACTTACAGTGTATAACTTGTATAAGCAAGTGCCGTGATACCTATCTAAGTTGGTTTTGACTTTGCGCTCATCGAAAAAACAATGGTATTTCCTTTACATGGTTAGCACTATGTAACACTTGTAGTGAATGCCTGTAGATAGTTATGTAAGAGTGAAGTTAGGGCTTTTTGTTCTTTTCACTGATATATTTGTAGTAGTGAAAATGTGAGGCTCTTACTTTCTATGGGTTTCAAGCCTGGAGTATGAATAGAAATGGTCTCAGGATTGATTGGTAACATAAGAAACTTAACCATAACAAAACTAAAACTTTAATATTTCCCATTGATTTAAAAATTGCAAACTGAGATCAATCGATCGATAACAAGTACTAAGTTGACGCATAAATAAGCCAACTGCTTCATTTAACAAGTTGCGCAGAACATTTTAGTATATTTAAATATGTTGCATACCGTTTCACAGAACGGACGTCAATAATAGTTTTGGTCTTTGTTACAGTATGAATTCATAAATATAAATACATTAAACCAAAAATTGAAAATGCACATTGTAGTGGATAGTGGATTGTAGTAGTGTACTAGTGTAGATTTGTAGAGTAGAATCAGTTTCTAATAGTATGAGTAGAGCAGGCAAGAAACAAAACGCAGGATTATAAGTAGAAGAAATCAAATGTTGATCAAATGTGTAATGTTGTTTATAGGTAAAGTGAGAAGCACGTGGAGAATGAAATTCTTGATTGTGGACGTCTTCTTCGGAATATTCAGACTGGATGTTGTACTACTCTGGAAGCTTCATCACAGAGTTCCCTAAAAGGAACTCTTCCCGCCGAAAAGCCGCTCAGTAAACCTGCGAGTGAGCTTAGAGATTCCCCGCTTACTTTAAAAGGTAAACAAATATAATGGTCAAAATAATAAATATTTTATTGATCACTTCGTTCACAAATTCAGTTTAACATACTAGTTAAGTGTTAATTTCAATGTGAATACAGTACTAGAACTTAGCTATACTGTTATTCAGCTTGGGAGAATTAACATACTCTTAAAACACTGCTTAATCTCACAGTGAGTGACACAGTGAGAGTCTACAGAAAAATGGTCAAACATTTCAAAGAACACTTTTGGAGGAAACAATGGAAATATTCCAATTGTCAAATGTCATGCATGTAAATTTTTACGGAATATTAATAAGCACAATTTATGTTAATAATTTATTCAGTTGGACGTTGGAGAATAAGTAGGGGACTAAAATTCTGCCAAATTAATCATTTGAATATTTTGTAATGTAAATTAAATACCCTTGTACTTAATAGAAACGCAGAAAAACAGAAGTGTGGAGAGTCAGTTACAAGTTGTATTCCTGCTGCGGAAACTTTTGGAAATACCAGAAGACACCTGATGTCTACTACTTCCACATTTCGGCTTCCCGAATCTTTGGGTAGAATGCTGTGACACCTGCTCAGACTTAGGCAAGGAATGTCAGACTGTTTTTAAAAAAATAGCGTCTTTACAAAAGAATTATGAAAATTTACGGCTGGACATTAAAAGTGCAATGCTGAAAGCTAAGAAAACAAGCACCACCGAATCCAAGTGTGAAGCAATAGTGAGATC
>CM036940.2:87429667-87463404 GCA_020352615.2 Yoshiicerus persimilis
AACAATCACCAACAAATTTTTGTCTCAGTGGTCTCATTTAAGTGATATAGACTGGACTGAAATGATTGGTGGAAAACCTGAAATTTTGATTGGAGAAGACAATGAATATGTGTCAGTTCTTCGAGACATTGTTGAAGGTCCAAGAGGTACCCGATAGCTACGTTGACACATCTGGGATGGACTATCCATGGATCAACTGGAGTTTGCGAAGAACATGTGAAGGAAGAATTTTCATGTCATATCAGTCATCAAGTTGAAGAGGATGTGCTTCACCAATTGGTTAAATACTCATTTAGAACAGAATCCTTTGGTGTAAAAATAGTCGATGCTAATTTACAATCCAAAGAAGAAAAGCGGGTGCGACTGCTGACTGACCAAACACACGACGTGTTGACGACAGATGGGAAACAGGACTGATGTGGAAACATGATTATGTTAACCTTCCGGAAAGCAAATCTGCAGCATTAAGTCGACTACGGGGATTAGAGAAAAGGTTGGACAAAGATAGTGTTTTTGCGGAGCAGTACTGTGCAAAGGTACAACACTTTTGTGACATGGGTTACGCACGAAAGCTGACGTTTGAGGAAGCTGGAGTAACTGGACCGAAAACATGGTACTTGCCTCACTTTGAAGCGACAAACCCTAACAAGCCGGGAAAGATTCGCTTGGTTTTCGATGCGGCAGCAAAGTCTAGAGGCACGAGCCTGAATGACAACTTACTAAAAGGATTGGATTTACTCAACTCTCTCCCAGCTGTGCTTTGTAATTTTCGCGAAAGAAAAATTGGATTTGGCGGGGACATCAGAGAAATGTTTCACCAGATAAAAATTAATGAAGAGGATCGAAATAGCCAGCGGTTTCTCTGGCGAGGAATGGACCAACAGTAACCTCCCGAAACCTATGAGATGACTGTGATGATCTTTGGTGCCACCTCATCTCCGTTTAGTGCTCAAGAGGTCAAAAACAGAAACGCAATAGATTGTGGTGCATCCAAAGAAGAAGTAGCGGCCATCACAGAACGTCACTACATGGACGACTACTTGGACAGCCGCGACACCGTTGAAGAATCCAAGGAAATGATTAGACGAGTAACGGAAATCCATAAAATGGGTGTATTTGAGATCTGTAGTTGGATGTGCAGTAATGAAGATGTTTTGGAAGGCATTCCAGAAGAGACCCGAGCATCAAGTACAAAGAACTTATGCAAGGAAGATGAAATGTCAGTGGAGCGAGTTCTTGGGCTTTACTGGGATCAGAAATCCGATTCGTTTTCATTCATGGCAAAGTTCAACCGAGTGGACGAAAACGTAGTTAGTGGATCACGACGACCTACTAAAAGAGAAGTGCTGAGATTGGTAATGTCTCTGTTTGACCCATTAGGATTCTTAGACAACTTTACAGTGAGGGCTAAAATTCTACTGCAGGAGATTTGGAGAACAGAGATCGGTATGGACGATGAACTTTCTTCAGTGTTGTTCGAGAAATGGTGCGACTGGCTTAAGAAGCTCCAAAGAATTGATCAAGTGCAAATCCCAAGGTGCTATTTACCACACGGGCCAAAAATTGACGATTGTAAGCTGACTTTGCACGTTTTCTGTGACGCCAGTGAAAAGGCGTTTTCAGCTGTGACTTATTTCCGAATTGAAAGGGAAGATAGTATATGGACGTCGTTCGTCATGGGAAGAACCAGAGTTTCCCCACTACGCCCGATTTCCGTGCCACGACTGGAGTTGCAAGCTGCGGTCATGGGGAGCCGTCTTGCCAAGACAGTGAAGGAAATGCATGACTTGGACATACAGGAAACAATTTACTGGACCGACTCCAAAACTGTATTGTGTTGGCTGAGAAGTGACGCTAAGAATTTCAAGCGATTCGTGTCCCATCGTGTATTAGAGATCGAAGAAAATTCTGATATCAGAAACTGGCGATGGGTGCCCACCTCTGAAAATGTTGCAGATGAGGCCACACGAGTTAAGAAATTCTCGAGTTTAAGTAAAGACAGTCGTTGGTTCAACGGATCATCGTTTCTGAAAGAACATCACTCTCACTGGCCCGCTGAAAAGGATACCAAGAATATTATGGAAGAAAATAATGGAGATGAACTGGAAATGCGAGTCACTGTTGGAGCAGTGACAGATAGTGAAAAGTGGAAATTGTTTAATGTCAAAAACTTTTCTACCTGGGTGCGACTGATTCGTGTGATTGCTTGGGTATTTCGCTACCAAAGCATTCTGTTAGTGAGAGCCCGAAGAAATATTTTGGCGAAAAAAGATAGGACTGTAGCCGTAATGAAACCAATAATACTGCAGAAGGCCAGGATCAACAAGACTTCGAAGACACTGAAAGTTGACAACGAATTACTGGTTTACGAAATGAAACGTGCAGAGCTTTACTGCATTAAGGAAGCTCAAATGGATAGCTTTGCCTAAGAATTGGCGGACATTAAAAAGGGAAGAGCAATTGCTAAAAGAAGTCGATTGAGCCAGTTGTCACCAGCACTGAATGTTGATGGACTACTGGTATTGAAAGGAAGACTTGAGAAATCACCTGAAATTTCAATTTCTGTGAAAAGACCAATTTTTTTGGACCGAAAACACCCTTATACAAGACTGTTGGTCAACCACTACCACGTGCGTGCTGGCCATCATGGACAACGACTCGTTCTTAATGACATCAGGCAGAAGTTCTGGATTCCCGATATGAGAAAAGCGCATGGAATTCTTGCATGGAGTGCAAAATATCCAGAGCCAAACCTGTGGTGCCAGAGATGGGTTTGTTACCGACGGATAGAGTAACCAGACAGACAAGAGCTTTCGTGGTGACTGGCCTGGACTACTTCGGGCCGATGGAGGTGACGATTGGAAGACGCCACGAGAAAAGGTATGGGGCAATCTTCACTTGTTTCGCGACACGAGCGGTTCATTTGGAGCTAGCCTCAAGCTTAACGACGGATTCTGCTATCATGGCAGTGAGGCGATTTATTGGAAGACTTGGCTGTCCCGAGAAGATTTATTCAGACAATGGGACTAATTTTGTGGGTGCTGATCGCGAACTCAAGGCGGCTTTGCAAGAATTGAACCATCGGAAATAGCAAGTGACCTAGTAGTGCGAAGAATCGAGTGGGTATTTCAACCCCCTGGGGGACCGCATATGTCTGGTGTCTGGGAAAGAATGGTGCGCTCAGTGAAAGTGGCCTTGAGCTCTACATTTAAGTCCCGGGCGCCCAAGGAAGAAGTCTTAAGTACTTTACTGGTTGAAGCGGAGCATACTGTGAATTGCCGACCAATCACATATGTATCTTCAGACCCTGATGACCCCGAGAGCCTGACTCCCAACCATTTCTTGCTGGTAGGACCTAGTGGAGTGGAACAGTCAGGAGAATTTGAAGACAGTGACTTGTGGCGACGAAAGACATGGAGAGCTGCCCAACGTTTAGCCGATATGTTCTGGAGCCGTTGGGTGAAGGAATATTTGCCTATTCTTAATAAAAGAACGAAATGGACCAAAGAGGCGAGAAAAGCTAAAGTTGGCGATCTGTGTTTCATCGCCGATGGAGACCTACCCAGAAACTGCTGGCCTCGAGGAGTAATCAGCGAAGTTTTTCCAGGAGCCGATGGAAACGTAAGGAGCCATCTAAAGGAATCAACCATTTTGCGAACACAACCGATTACTTTTAATATAAATCTCCGGACATTGGAGTTTCATGCGGACCTTAAGTTCCTGCCCAAATTACTTGTCTGCATTGATATTTTACTGTGAACCTGTGATCAGCGGCAAATAACGTTATGGTTAAGGTATTTATAAAGAAAACACTGACTCCATTCATTTTGAGTAGTTAATACGCCACACTGAACTGAAACTGAACACAAATCTTTAAAATGAGTATTTTCAAGCTCTTTTAGGTAGTCATAGGGCCTATTTTTATGCATCATTTGTTGATTCAACATTATAAACCTGTGTTTAGAATTAGTCGGATTGCAAAATTCCAAGTATCCGGCAAAAACCCGCAAATAGCGAAATACATTACACTATTTATTAAGTAGCGGAAGCTACTTAAAATAATGCCCGGAACAAACTGTCTGTCTGTCTGTCTGTTGGCTCTGTAGCTCATGAACGGTTTAATATAATTCGCTAAAACTTTTAGTGTATGTTCTTGGGGTCCCGAGGAAGGTCCCCTGCGAAAATGGGTGTGATCGATCAATGGCATCCACTAAAAAAATTGATTTATATAGAGCCTACAGTTCCATGTATTACCAAAAGTGTTGTGTATGCAGGAAGCTACTTTATAGTAATACCCTGGACAGTCTGTCTGTCAGTATAGTCGTCCGTCTGCCCGTCTGTTGGCTCTATACCTTATGAACGGTATAATATAATTCGCTAAAACTTTTTATGAGTGATACTCTCGTGGATTTAATGCTACCGCTGTGAAATATGAGAGTTAATTCTGTGTCGCTTCCGCTACTTCATTATGTGCATTGGTTGCAATGGTTTATTTGTCGTTCGCATGCATCGGGCATCGTGCATGTAGAAAATTATCACGCAGCTTTGTATAACGCTGCCCTATTAGTTAAGGATGATAACGCAATTTTCTCGTTGATAGGTAAATAGTGGCTAACATTTTTAAGGTTGTTGGTTGTTGTTTAAGGTTTTAAGGTGTAATGGAGAAATAATGACTGTAAAACATGTGTTTTATTAACTAACAATGGGTTCCACCTATAGTAATAGTAGCAAGACCAACAAATCGGTTAAGCTAAAATGGAATTACATTTCCAGCAGTATATATCTAACAAAGTTCGTTTCAAGCGTCTCAGTACTCAGTAAATATTTCTTGGTTAACTTCTCTACTTACTGCGACTTGATGCTTTATGTACCATATATTAAAAACTTATATAAACAAATTATAAGTATAAGTACAAAAAGAGACGCAAATTTAAAAGTTATGGCAAAGAACTTGTAGAAAAGTGAAGACTTTTGCTTGTAGAAAAGTGAACATTTTTGCTTGTACAAAAGTGAACATTTTTGCTTGTACAAAAGTGAACATTTTTGCTTGTACAAAAGTGAACTTTTTGCTTGTGCAAAAGTGAAAATTTTTGTGTGTACAAAAGTGAAAATTTTTGTGTGTACAAAAGTGAAAATTTTTGTGTGTACAAAAGTGAAAATTTTTGTGTACAAAAGTGAAAATTTTTGTGTGTACAAAAGTGAACATTTTTGCTTGTGCAAAAGTGAAAATTTTTGCTTGTGCAAAAGTGAAAATTTTTGCTTGTGCAAAAGTGAAAATTTTTGCTTGTGCAAAAGTGAAAATTTTTGCTTGTGCAAAAGTGAAAATTTTTGCTTGTGCAAAAGTGAAGACTTTTGCTTGTAGAAAAGTGAACATTTTTGCTTGTACAAAAGTGAACATTTTTGCTTGTACAAAAGTGAACATTTTTGCTTGTACAAAAGTGAACATTTTTGCTTGTACAAAAGTGAACATTTTTGCTTGTACAAAAGTGAACTTTTTGCTTGTGCAAAAGTGAAAATTTTTGTGTGTACAAAAGTGAAAATTTTTGTGTGTACAAAAGTGAAAATTTTTGTGTGTACAAAAGTGAAAATTTTTGTGTACAAAAGTGAAAATTTTTGTGTGTACAAAAGTGAACATTTTTGCTTGTGCAAAAGTGAAAATTTTTGCTTGTGCAAAAGTGAAAATTTTTGCTTGTGCAAAAGTGAAAATTTTTGCTTGTGCAAAAGTGAAAATTTTTGCTTGTGCAAAAGTGAAAATTTTTGCTTGTACAAAAGTGAACATTTTTGCTTGTACAAAAGTGAAAATTTTTGTGTGTACAAAAGTGAACATTTTTGCTTGTACAAAAGTGAACATTTTTGCTTGTACAAAAGTGAACTTTTTGCTTGTGCAAAAGTGAAAATTTTTGTGTGTACAAAAGTGAAAATTTTTGTGTGTACAAAAGTGAAAATTTTTGTGTGTACAAAAGTGAAAATTTTTGTGTGTACAAAAGTGAAAATTTTTGTGTACAAAAGTGAAAATTTTTGTGTGTACAAAAGTGAACATTTTTGCTTGTGCAAAAGTGAAAATTTTTGCTTGTGCAAAAGTGAAAATTTTTGCTTGTGCAAAAGTGAAAATTTTTGCTTGTGCAAAAGTGAAAATTTTTGCTTGTGCAAAAGTGAAAATTTTTGCTTGTACAAAAGTGAACATTTTTGCTTGTACAAAAGTGAAAATTTTTGTGTGTACAAAAGTGAAAATTTTTGTGTGTACAAAAGTGAAAATTTTTGTGTGTACAAAAGTGAACATTTTTGCTTGTAGAAAAGTGAACATTTTTGCTTGTAGAAAGGTGAACATTTTTGCTTGTAGAAAGGTGGAGATTTTTGCTTGTAGAAAAGTGAAGATTTTTACTTTTTACTAAAAAAGTGAACATTATTTGAATACTATAATTTTAAGATGCTTACGGAACAGGAAACACTAGTTAAACTAAGACAAAGCATTTACATTTTAGGTTTATATATGTCCTAATAAGGTTGATAAGTGAAATTTTCGTTAAAATGGAACCTTGTCATTTTCAATTGCTACTGAGGATCGCGTAATTCAGAAGACTGTAATTCCAGCAAAGAGCCTATTTGAATTCAGAGTATAAAGTCGGCATGCCGTAAATTATTTTTTGATGCCTTATATGCCGTAAATGCCGTAATTGCCGTAATTGCCGGAAATTGCCTAAATGGGCTAGATTCATATTGGTCAATTACTTATAAAACTAACTTTAATTTAATGCTATTTTTATATCACAGACTGAAAACTTTACAGTGCTTAAAATAAGCAGTACCAATGCTTATTAATGTATAATAGGAAGGGACTTACTTAGAAAACATAAGTGATAAATGGAAACTATAATACCGAGATCAAACTTAATTGTAAATCTATAGTATTTACTTAACAAGACATTTCCTTTTTAACGTTTCCACTAAAAGGAATAACCTGAACCTACAGTTAAATGCAATTATTTTAGTTTAATATCAATTTAAGATCTGGAACAGAAAAGACTAATTTTCTTATTGCATACGATCTACTAATTACACTTTTTGTTGAGATGGCAAAATACAAAGGTAAGTTTCGGAGCTTTTTCATTTTTCTTATCTGTAGAGTGATGGAAGTGAAAGGAAGCAGTTTAAACTTGCTACACTCATTATTTTCACAATTAAAGCAACTGTAAGTGACAGTGATCCAAGTTTTTAACTAAAATAGCACGAATTAACAAATATATCTTGTTTATCAGTTCAAAAACTTGGGTTGCATTTTACTGATCAAAACGTAATGCTTATTATGCTATAAACTATTACTGTCATCATCTTTACTCAATGCAAAGGGATGCCTATTCACGTTGATGGCAAATGGCAATAGTATTCAATGCTATAATGGTTAATAACATGTGTAAACTACCATTTTTAATTTACGGCAGTTACGGCATTTACGGCAGGTCGCAAATAAAATACATGCCGCATTTACGGCATTGACGGCCCTTGACGGCATGCGGCTTTAACGGCACACTGGGCACTCTGTTTGAATTCTACCTTTGGAACCATTACTCCGTTTACCCAGCATTTAGTGCTGTTGTACCTAGGCATTGTGGTACTGTACGGTATGACAAACGTTACATAGAAGTCCAATATATCTACATACTGTTGCAAACCTAAATCATTGGCATGCATTTCTCTCAATTTTTCACTAAAATTTGAATAATCTCTGTATTCTTGACCGATTCGTTCCTGTATAAATTGAAAAGCTTCCTCCACTGTTAACCCATGACGCCATTTATACATAATCGAGTTATCATACTCACCATTTGACATTTCTTTGCTGAAACTGAAAATGTCATTTATTATGCCAGTTATATTTTCTGCAGATCTCATTACACCGCAAAATATTGGACCCTGGCGAATGTTTTCGCCAACGTGTATATCTTTCGAAACTGCCCAGAGTTCTGCTGCATTTTTTAACCCAAGAGAACAAACACGTATTTCGAAAAACATTTCGTCGGTCATCTTTTCTTCATTTAACGGATACCTATGATGCCAGGCATATTGGACAATGCAATATCTGCTCACGTCAAGGTAATGGCGCCGTTCCTTTTCAGTAGAACAAATAGAAGATTTGGATTCCAGCAACTGCTGTAGTTTCTTAAATAAGAAAAATATAGCATTAACAATTTTAAACATTTCTGGACAGTTGACCTCTAATTTCAGTTGCTGCAGTGCAGTGTCCTCAACAGGGATTCCCTCGTATATATCCATACATATATCAATGATGTGGAATATTGCCTTTTCGTCTAGAATATATTCTTCCGAATTTTCCCTTTTCTTGTCAAAATTATCGTCCATAATATAATATATGGCTAAACTTAAATAGTTTATAAAGCAGGCGTCGTAATCGTCTTCTAAAGTGGGTGCATAAAAGAAGAGGCTTCCTGACGTCAATGCATTAAGGTTCTGACGTAGTTTTTCTCCCGATTTAGTAGTTGCCAAACCACATTCCAAGAAAAGTTTATGAAGATCTTTTTTCATATCGTCCCCTTGTACGGGTAATTGAAGGCCTCCGTCAACAAATCTTGTAAATATCGGTGCCTGAAAACTTCCCGTGATATTTCGCTTATTTTTAGTAAGGTTGCTTGTTCCCTCCAGTTCGAATGCAAAAGTGACGTATTTAGAACCCTTTATTTCTTTAAGAATTTTTCCATCTGCAAAATTTGCATAATTGTTATGCCGTATGTGATCGTACTTAATATACCAACTACTAAGTGGGGAACCGTTCCGCTAATTTGAGGTCTTTCATACTTTATTCTAGTAAATACAGTAGTAGTAAAAGACACAAATTAACATTTAAATGGTTAGTTAAAAAGTATTATAATTTGATTAATATCGCGCAAAAAGAATGATCGAATTACAAGGGGATTCTACTTATTTAAAGAGCATGAAATTTTGTAAATGTAAATCGTAAAATTTAGTTGTCATTCTTTATTCGTGCTACAATGTACACAAAAAGAAATTGGTGGAAGAAATAGTTTCGCCCATCCTGCATATTTGAAGATAAATTCTTTGTAATTGAGCTGCCAAATAAAAATCTCTTTGTAATGCTAATTTATCTAACCCCAAATTCAAAAGATGAAAATTTAGCTCAAGATTTCGAATCTGTTGAATAATACACTTTCGATCACCAACAGTGAAATCAAACTTAAAATCATACTTTGCTACAGTCAAAATCGAATTTATATTTATAATTATCACTCCATAATTTCAAAGCTATTTTAAGTATTCAGTATATAAAATAATGATATTGGAATCAGTGTTTAAAAATGCGATCAAGTACACTATGGACTCTTTTAACCAGACGCATCTATTTTAACAACTGGGTAGATTAAGTACCAAGATGATTTCTTAGGATACTGGCGATATAAGGTGCCCTCGTAGTTAAGACAAAACAATCGAAGTTCCCTTTTTTCATTTTTGTAAAAAATAGGGTGAAACTGAAGTCACATTTGAGCCAAATGAATGTCTGGTCTTATAATGTGGCTCTACTTTTCACAAAAATGAAAAAAAGAACTTAGAGTGTTTTGTCTTGACTACGAGACCTCATTATATCGTCAGAATTATCAGTATCGTAGGTAATCAGTTTGATTAAGTACATTTTCTTACACCGACATTAATAAGCACTGTGCACATAGTTGCAGTGTTCGTGGCAATTAGATATAAAGCATTGTAAATTATACCTTGTAATTCCTGTTGTAATTCGGAATTGATGGCACATACTTGGGAAATTTCCTCTTGGGTAGTCATTTTTGGCAGAAATTAAGTTGATCCAAACCGCTATTAATGTCCGACAAATCTACAGACATTAGACACGACAAAATATTTTTATATCATTAAACGTTTTTTATCTTTTATTTCTAGAAAATACTTTAATTAATTCCCTGCCCATATATGGTATTCAACAACTATTACAAATCTAAATGTTATTAAATATCAGGTAAAACGTAGTTGCATTTTTATTTAACTTCAAAGATATTAATTGGTCATTTCTTGTTTTGTTGTTGTGAATGTGACAGTTGTTTTGAATGCAAGTTAGATAAACCCAAAGTCGGGTGTAAAATTGTAAAGTAATTACCTCCAAAAATTCTGGAAAATTTTTTGCAGCCAAATTATTATGTTTGCCAAAGTTATTTAACGAGAATTTCAGTAACCACTTTGGATGTAAAAATTTCTGTTTTAATAGTTTTACAGAAAAAAGTTATAGTATAGCAATGCCTGAACCCTTTGCGTTGCAAAAGGAAAATCCGAATGGAGAAGAAATCTCAGAGCACTTTATATATATTGTGTGGAACGTGAATTAATTAACTAGTAGAAAACCGCATTTTGTAGTATTCATCACCTTTGCGGTTCTAATTATTAACCGGTTTATATTTTCAAAATTCTGTGTATCGTGTAATCGTGACAACGCTATTTTGATTAGATATGTTTTAAAGAAGGTAAATTACCACTGTCCTTTTTCCTGACGCTTCTGTTAAAAGTTTTACTGCATAATAGTAACGCAAGTGAAGATCTCAGTAGAGTCTTTCAAGGATCTCATCTAGCTAGAGTAGCCCATTTGTCAAAAAAGGCAATTTTTATTAATCACATACCAGCTAATATTCCATTTCATTATCTACGTTAGAAAATTAAAACTTTAAATGAAGTGAATGGATATGTATTTGTACATTATTTTGGTCTACCATCTTGCAGTTTACAACCAAATTAGCAGTTCAATAAAAAAATTAAGTATTGAAATGCTTTGACTCAATTGTTACAATTGTATATAGTTTTACATTGGTATATAGTATATAGATGTTAGATAATATTAATAGAATAACAAAGTAGGTAGTAAACAAACATTCATCTGAGTTACTACGTATGTACATATATGTCGTAGGCCCTGGGAGGACTCGGCCTACGGGATTCGTAGCCCGGGCTATGCGGCGACGAACTCATAGGCCGGCTTACAGGGGTACGGTTCGAAGGGCCACGGGAGGACGGATAATACTCATTAAGTTCCATGTGTACAGTACATTCATTAGCATAAGAAGTAGTCTTTATTAGTCATATCATTATTATTTGTAAAAGGACGCAATTTAAAGTCGGGACACAAATGAGTGAAACCAGAAACAGGAAACTTTTCTGTGGACTGGATGAAAAGCGAACTGTTTTCCGGCTACAGAGAAGTTGCTAAATGAAATTGGGTACTACTACATTAATGCGAGTTAATACGGGTACGGATTTTCTATGGCACATGGAAAGACTGTTGTATGCTTGTAACTAGAATGAAAAAAGGGAACTTCGATTGTTTTGTCTTAACTACGAGGCCACCTTATATCGCCAGTATCCTAAGAAATCATCAGGGGTGGCCAAAATACTTTGTCGGAATACAAAATACAAAATACTACTTGTATTTTGTATTTTGACTAAATTTTTCAAAAGTATTTTGCATTTTGTATTTTGACTAATTTGTCAAAAGTATTTTGTATTTTGTATTTTCACTAATTTTCGAAAGTATTTTGGTAGTGAAAATACTTGAAGAAATACAAAATACTTTGTCTGCAGGAAAAGGTGCATGCGCACGCTTTGCATTTGGATATCGTTTCAAAGGGTATTCTTACTAAGACTCGGGCAACTTTAGTCTCGACTACCAAGCAGAGATATCTGAAATTTGATTACTCTTCCACTACTTTAAACTGAAATTTCATTAGGCGTAAACTCAGTAACCCAAATTTTGAGAAATTGTCTCTTCTGAAAATTAATAACTTAAGTTATTGCTAGAAATTCGTTGATGCGGCTTTTAAACTTGAGTTATTAAATTAAGTAGCTAATATTAAATTAAATTGTAATATTAAATTAAATTGTAGTATTACATTAAATTATGATAGTAAATCCGCAGTTAAAGTGGAAATAAAGAATTGAAAAAATTGCAGTATTTTGTATTTTATCAAGTATTTTGATTAAATACTTTGTATTTTCTGGAAGTTCGAGCAAAGTATTTTGTATTTTGACTAATTTGTCAAAAGTATTTTGTATTTTGTATTTTGACTAAATTTTTCAAAAGTATTTTGTATTTTGTATTTTGACTAATTTGTCAAAAGTAATTTGTATTTTGTATTTTGTATTTTCACTAATTTTGAAAAGTATTTTGTATTTTGTATTTTGTATTTTCGAATTGAAGTACTTTGGCCAACCCTGGAAATCATCTTGGTACTTAATCTACCCAGTTGTTAAAATAGATGCGTCTGGTTAAAAGAGTCCATAGTGTACTTGATCGCATTTTTAAACACTGATTCCAATATCATTATTTTATATACTGAATACTTAAAATAGCTTTGAAATTATGGAGTGATAATTATAAATATAAATTCGATTTTGACTGTAGCAAAGTATGATTTTAAGTTTGATTTCACTGTTGGTGATCGAAAGTGTATTATTCAACAGATTCGAAATCTTGAGCTAAATTTTCATCTTTTGAATTTGGGGTTAGATAAATTAGCATTACAAAGAGATTTTTATTTGGCAGCTCAATTACAAAGAATTTATCTTCAAATATGCAGGATGGGCGAAACTATTTCTTCCACCAATTTCTTTTTGTGTACATTGTAGCACGAATAAAGAATGACAACTAAATTTTACGATTTACATTTACAAAATTTCATGCTCTTTAAATAAGTAGAATCCCCTTGTAATTCGATCATTCTTTTTGCGCGATATTAATCAAATTATAATACTTTTTAACTAACCATTTAAATGTTAATTTGTGTCTTTTACTACTACTGTATTTACTAGAATAAAGTATGAAAGACCTCAAATTAGCGGAACGGTTCCCCACTTAGTAGTTGGTATATTAAGTACGATCACATACGGCATAACAATTATGCAAATTTTGCAGATGGAAAAATTCTTAAAGAAATAAAGGGTTCTAAATACGTCACTTTTGCATTCGAACTGGAGGGAACAAGCAACCTTACTAAAAATAAGCGAAATATCACGGGAAGTTTTCAGGCACCGATATTTACAAGATTTGTTGACGGAGGCCTTCAATTACCCGTACAAGGGGACGATATGAAAAAAGATCTTCATAAACTTTTCTTGGAATGTGGTTTGGCAACTACTAAATCGGGAGAAAAACTACGTCAGAACCTTAATGCATTGACGTCAGGAAGCCTCTTCTTTTATGCACCCACTTTAGAAGACGATTACGACGCCTGCTTTATAAACTATTTAAGTTTAGCCATATATTATATTATGGACGATAATTTTGACAAGAAAAGGGAAAATTCGGAAGAATATATTCTAGACGAAAAGGCAATATTCCACATCATTGATATATGTATGGATATATACGAGGGAATCCCTGTTGAGGACATTGAACTGCAGCACCTGAAGTCAGAGGTCAAATGTTCGGAGATGTTTAAAATCGTTAATGCTATATTCTTTTTGTTTAAAAAACTCCAGCAGTTGCTGGAATTCAAATCTTCTATTTGTTCTACTGAAAAGGAACGTCGCCATTACATTGACGTGAGCAGATATTGCATGGTCCAATATGCTTGGCATCATAGGTATCCGCTAAGTGAAGAAAAGATGACCGACGAAATGTTTTTCGAAATAAGAGTTTGCTCTCTTGGGTTAAAAAATGCAGCTGAACTGTGGGCAATTTCGAAAAATATACACGTGGGCGAACCCATTCGCCAGGGTCCAATATTTCGCGGTGTAATGAGATCGGCAGAAAATATAACTGGCATAATGAATGACATTTTCAGTTTCAGCAAAGAAATGGCAAATGGTGAGTATGATAACTCGATTATGTATAAATGGCGTCAGGGGTTAACAGTGGAGGAAGCTTTTCAATTTATACAGAATCGAATCTGTCAAGAATACAGAGATTATGCAAATTTTAGTGAAAAATTGAGATAAATGCATGCCAATGATTTAGGTTTGCAACAGTATGTAGATATATTGGACTTTTATGTAACATTTGTCATGCCGTACAGTACCACAATGCCCAGATATAATAAAACGAAATGCTGGGTAAACGGAGTAATGGTTCCAAAGGTAGAATTCAAATAGGCAGTTTGCTAGAATTACAGTCTTTTGAATTACGCTATCTTCAATAGCAATTCACAAGGACAATTGTGAACTCCAATTCCATATTGACGGAAAAACATATAGGAGTGATAGGAATTAGTGTTGTAGGATAGGAGGAGGCCGAGAGAGAGGATCGAAGATGAGACGGCAAAAGGTAATTTACCACCAAACATTTCTGTTTGGAGTCGACGGCGTAGCGCACACTGCTACATGGTAAACGCTGAAAGGAGAAGGAACTTAGGAAGCCTAAGTTCTTCTCTCATGGGCTTCGCTCCCTCTGGCGCTCTCCAGGGGAAGTAGGGGGGTGTAGGAATAGTGGAGGATGAGTTGTGTCGGAGAGGAAGATTACAGGTGGCGCTCAGTGCCTTATGCTGAAGGCTGGACTGACACGCTGTCACACTGTGTCTCGATTCACCCTCATAGACACACAACACTTGTAGGATAGGTAAGTGTAGTCATATCAGAGGTAGAGTGTACTGCTTTGCCCGATGCGAGACTGGGAGGCATACATAAGTACAGAGCTACTAAGGTAGATGTACCTGTGCCTATCGAACCCAACGCATCTTGACGGGACGTAGTGAAGAGGGTGGTCTATTACATAACTCTCTGTGTGTGTGTAGGTACGTGTACGTAGGTATACGTAAATGATGTGAGTCCGTGTTACGTAATATGTACGTAACTGTAGGAAGAGTTAGAGAGTTCCCTGTCTGCTATGGTTGGTGGGATACGATGCTGTCGAATGAGTGTGGGATGGAATGGGAGTAGAAGGGTTGAATTCTCCTCCTTCCTTTTGGACCGTTACTCGTTCGATATCGTTGAAAGAGTCTGTGTGAACGAAAGGGTTAGCTGGATCTTCAGTAATAGATTGCAGCTCACACTGTGTTCACTTGTAGTAGAGGAAAGAGTTGCCTGATTCACTTAAAGTCAATTTATAGTTATTGCCGTTGTGACTTGGTTAGTCACTGATTGTGTAAACACTAAACTGCTGATTTGTCTTTCCAGTTTATGAGTTGCAGAGTGACTTTAATAGTCACTGAATTGATTACGGTTCACTTAACTGCTATTGTGTCAGATTGGGCCACTTAAATGTTAACTGTGCGAAGTCACTTAACGTAATTTGTGTAATTATGCGGAGCGATGAAAATCACTGCAGAAGGAATTGATTAACTCAGAAAAAGATAGATATTTATTTACTCGAAATATTAGAATACCTGTGTAATGTACAGGTGTATAGAATAATAGTAGTGGAAATGGAAAAGGTCCGAAAAGACCGAAAACTAAACTTATTTTACAAATAAGTGGGACACGGAACGTGTAGCTCGAAGGAGCGAAGTTTCTTGCTGTTAGCAAGACGAAAGTCGAGAAGTCAGTTAGTGGGATTGTGAAAGAGACCTTTGGCTCTGGCTGCTGGAGTAGAGCCGGGCGGTTTGGCTTACGGCATGCAGACTGCCACATCACCAAGAGTCGTTGTGGACGACTGCCATTGGTCGGCGGGAACCCGCCTGAGGAAGACTGTTGCAGCTAGGCTGCAACCGTCTTCTTCAGACTATAGAGAGCGGTAGCTGGAGCCTTTGGGTGGGAGGGGTAAGCTTTCAATGCTTACAATATTAACGAATAAAAATTTCACTTAAGTAACCTTATTATGCCATATAAAATCTAAAAGGTAAATGTTTAGTGGTTATATACTTTAACTGGTGCCTAGTAGTACTCATGTAAGCATCTTGGAAATTTGCAATTTAAAAATATCTAACTTTAACCATAATTATTATTATTTTTCTGATTTCTCCTTCTCTTTTTCTCTCTATTATGTAAAAACATCTAATTAACTGTATTATTATTGTGGGTTGTGGCCATATAAACAATAAAATCAATCAATCAATCTATCAATCATGTAAGCATCTTAGGCGGTATTATAGTATTCCAAAAATATTCAATTTTCGACAAGTAGAAATCATCACTGTTAAATTACTTTGTTGGTCATGTTACTATTATATGTGTGTGCGGGTGGTGTCACAGGCTTGTGGAGTTTTGAACTGATAACTCTTTTCTTCTGATGTGATTAGGTTCGCCGTCCTATCACTGACCTAACTGACACTTGACAGACTAGATCTAACTCTTTGATATATTTTTCTGCCCGGAATATGACCTATATGATGATAGACCAATGCGTGATCAATTATGATGAATTGACACAAGAATAAACCAAGTAATTAGTTAATTAATTTATTGATGTAAGAAAAATTAAACTAAAATACTTGAGTGAGCCAAAACGCACGTCAGATCACGATGGAAGCAGTCCGTAGACTTAACTGAAATAGTCTTGTTGGAGTTGGCTTCGCTTCTCTCCATTCATTGCGGGAAATATAAACAACTCCATGCTTTTCATCAATGCGCATGACTCAAATGTTACACTATATCAATACATACATAAATCCAATTGATACTTAAAATACATTCAAATCATAACCAATTCATAGGTGCCAATTACACATTACGATTGGCACCGCACACACATACAACAGAAAGGTGCCAATTTACCTCTAAAAGTGGCACCATACAATACACATTCATTGCTTTATACAAAGGTGCCAAAGTACCTCTCACAGTTGGCACTACCTCCAATGCATAACAATTTCTCGTGACCAAACAATGTGGAACCCATTCTAAGTTAATAAAACATATGTTTTACAGTCATTACTTTACCATTACACACAGGCACGTATCTAGGGGGTATACCATGTTATAATAGATAATTTAATTGTAAATTCAGTTATCGGAGTGCCTATGATCATTCTTGACAGAAACATACATAATGTTATAATTAACTAGTAAATTACCCGCCCTTCGGTCGGGCGGTAACAATAGTCTGCCGTTAACAAAACCGGAAAAAGTAGGTTTACTTCATAGAAAATATTTTTTAAATTGTAGTATTTATATACACTTTAAATTTACTCAATGTTATGTTAGTATAATCTATATGTTACAGATAGTATACAATATTGGGTAGTATAGGATATTATCTAGATAGTATTATATTATCCAAATGATTT
Organism: Yoshiicerus persimilis; assembly: GCA_020352615.2. NCBI lineage: Eukaryota > Metazoa > Arthropoda > Collembola > Entomobryomorpha > Tomoceridae > Yoshiicerus > Yoshiicerus persimilis. The sequence continues at coordinate 87,446,851 of CM036940.2, forward strand.
TTAGCCAATATGTAATTTATGTAGATAGTATCCAATATTATCTAGATAACATATAACAACACTGGATAATATCCTATATTAATATGGTATATTATCCAAAACCTTAAAATACACTTCTCAAAGTCAAAATTCATCCATATTTAACGTCACTATTGCACATCCAAGAATTTAGGACATCTATTTAATGAATATTGTCTTATAAATCAGTGAAACTTTAAAGAAATATGTCAAAATTTGTTTTTATAAAATTAGGAAAATTTGATTTAAATTACGAAGTGAGAGTTCTAAGAGTAAAACAATCAAATTTCCAAAAAATTCTCTGAAAGCCGATCTTTAAATAAAATTATCACATTTTCACTTACATGTTGATACCCTATTTAGCCACTAAAAAGTAAATTCAAATATCCTTACATCAAATTAATTGAGCTGAAATTTTCAGTTTGAATACTGCATGAAAATGCAGTTCCCTTTTCAGAAACTGGAATCTAAAGAGTTGCACAGGTTGGAAGACCCGGAAATTTCATCCAGTCTCACCTATATTTTTAAAATTAAATGGAATTGGTCATGCAATTTAAGTGGTTAAGCAATTCTTTTAACTTTTTTCTTGGGTGTTACTTCATGCTTACAAAGATTGTTAAATTTTCTACCTATAAAGGGAAAATTCTTTTTTTGAATATTATAACACTGCAATAGTAATATAACAATACCAGTTTGCAGAATGTAATGTACACCTCCCTCAGATTCTTACATTTCGAAGAATTTGACTTGAGTTTGAAGATTTGGTAATTAAGGAACGGCTTTCAGAGAATATTTTGGAAATTTGATTGTTTTACTCTTAGAACTCTCACTTCGTAATTTAAATCAAATTTTCCTAATTTTATAAAAACAAATTTTGACATATTTCTTTAAAGTTTCACTGATTTATAAGACAATATTCATTAAATAGATGTTCTAAATTCTTGGATGTACAATAGTGACGTTAAATATGGATGAATTTTGACTTTGAGAAGTGTATTTTAAGGTTTTGGATAATATACCATATTAATATAGGATATTATCCACTGTTGTTATATGTTATCTAGATAATATTGGATACTATCTACATAAATTACATATTGGCTAAAAATCATTTGGATAATATAATACTATCTAGATAATATCCTATACTACCCAATATTGTATACTATCTGTAACATATATATGTGGTTATGGCTTAAAATACCTTCCACTTAGGATTCACCTTTTTGTATGTTTCCCCACACTTACGGTCGGCTCCCCTTTGCTGTTTCCCCACACTTACGGTCGGCTCCCCTTTGCTGTTTCCCCACACTTACGGTCGGCTCCCCTTTGCTGTTTCCCCACACTTACGGTCGGCTCCCCTTTGCTGTTTCCCCACACTTACGGTCGGCTCCCCTTTGCTGTTTCCCCACACTTACGGTCGGCTCCCCTTTGCTGTTTCCCCACACTTACGGTCGGCTCCCCTTTGCTGTTTCCCCACACTTACGGTCGGCTCCCCTTTGCTGTTTCCCCACACTTACGGTCGGCTCCCCTTTGCTGTTTCCCCACACTTACGGTCGGCTCCCCTTTGCTGTTTCCCCACACTTACGGTTGGCTCCCCTTTGCTGTTTCCCCACACTTACGGTCGGCTCCCCTTTGCTGTTTCCCCACACTTACGGTCGGCTCCCCTTTGCTGTTTCCCCACACTTACGGTCGGCTCCCCTTTGCTGTTTCCCCACACTTACGGTCGGCTCCCCTTTGCTGTTTCCCCACACTTACGGTCGGCTCCCCTTTGCTGTTTCCCCACACTTACGGTCGGCTCCCCTTTGCTGTTTCCCCACACTTACGGTCGGCTTCCCTTTGCTGTTTCCCCACACTTACGGTCGGCTCCCCTTTGCTGTTTCCTTACACTTACGGTTGGCTCCCCTTTGCTGTTTCCCCACACTTACGGTCGGCTCCCCTTTGCTGTTTCCCCACACTTACGGTCGGCTCCCCTTTGCTGTTTCCCCACACTTACGGTCGGCTCCCTCCCTATGCTGCTACACCTTTGGTGTTTCCCCACACTTACGGTCGGCTCCCTCCCTCTGATGCTACACCTTTGCTGTTTTCCCACACTTATGGTCAGCTACCCCTTATGCTACACCTTTGGTGTTTCCCCACACTTACGGTCGGCTCCCTCCCTCTGATGCTACACCTTTGGTGTTTCCCCACACTTACGGTCGGCTCCCTCCCTCTGATGCTACACCTTTGGTGTTTCCCCACACTTACGATCGGCTCCCTCCCTCTGATGCTACACCTTTGCTGTTTCTCCACACTTACGGTCGGCTCCCTCCCTCTGATGCTACACCTTTGCTGTTTTCCCACACTTATGGTCAGCTTCCCTTTATGCTACACCTCTGTCTGTTTCCCCACACTCACGATCGGCTCCTACTTATGCTACACCTCTTGCTGTTTTCCCACACTTACGGTCGGCTGAGTCGGCTCCTACTTATGCTACACCTCTTGCTGTTTCCCCACATGTTGTCAGTCTGTTTAAATAGAGACGACGGAACTGTTTTGTAAAGTAAAAGCTTCAAAATACGGAGCAAAGCCAAGGAGTTTTATATATATTTTTGTTATATATATAAATATATATATATAAATTATTATATTATTATATTATATTATTATATTATATATTATATATATATAAAATATTTTTGTTTCAAGGCAAACTTGTGACATACCCACAATTTCCCAATCTTATAATAGTGGATGTTTCTGCAAATTGTCCTAGCAAACCCAAACTTTCCATCTACAAAGTGGCTGCCTTATGGCCATCCAGGACAAGTTTAAACTGCATTTACAAAGAAATGGCTTTAGGATTACTGCATAATACAAAACAACATTTAGAAAGTGGAGTTTACTTTTAAACAAGAAATAATCCATCCAGGTCCCATATAACACATCACCTAGTGCGAAAGTGTAGATTGACACAGAACTATATGTAGAGTAAGACATTACATTAAATAATATAATTAATTAACACGTTGCTGAGATTATCTTATTAATATACCATTACATTACTTGGAATATTTATTTAGCAAATGCTGTAGCTTTTGCTTATAGTGACGTGATGATGAAATATTTCCTCACCGATTAATTTCTTACAACAACTCTTAGTGATGCTTTAAGATGGAGCATTATGAAATGTAATTATGTGTTTGTTATTGTAGGCTTTGACTTTGTTCAAATTGCCATAAGCAGTTTTGCTGTTCCTTTTACAACGTTGGATAAGAATTTGCCTACTGAGCATTTGTTGATGGTATAGTAGTCCCCTACTTGTATCCCGACAGGCTTCCATGATTTACAAAACTTTGATACGTACAGTCGCATTCTTTTATCTTCTGTGCTAAACTTTCCCCAGGATTTCTTACAGCTTTTGCTAAAATGGTGTAACTTTGCCGCTGTTATTAAGACAGACGACCAAATAAAAAAAGCGAGCAAGGAGCAGACCGAAAACAGAATAGTCGATGAAGATAGTGCTACATAGAATTTGATCAATATAAAATTACAAATTATACTGCTTCTTAGACATATGGATTGACCTGGCAAAATGAAATACTTGAAACACGTATTGAGAATTGTGAAAATTAGTTGTTGACTGCGGGTTATGTTTTGCATTTCTCGCAGAGAAGCTATGTCGACGTTCCCTCTGTTTGGATCATATCTAAAATAATTTTTAAAAGTCACTACTGCTTTTTATTTTTCAAATACGAGACAAATAATAATTAAAATAACTTACTTGGATTTCTTCAAGATGGCCATTTGATACTGCAATACGTTTTTCATGAATATAACAACATACACTAAAGTGGCTAATTCTCCAAGAGAGTACCAGTAGCATATGATCATTGAATATACATGAAAAAACAAATATTGATTGTGTACTGGAAGAAAGAAATGCAGAGGCAATACGATTACTGCGTTCCGGTTATTGTAGTAGTGAAAGCTAACTAAACTAGGAAGGACGATTATCGATCCAATAATGCATTTTGATTTCCAACCTTCAATCTTGTTGTACTTGTGATGCTTTTCTGGGGCAAATTTATAAAACCAATACTCAAAATTTCACATTTTTTCTTAACAAAGCTTTCACTGGAACTATAATTTACAAATGTTATTTAAAATACTTATGACTAAGTAAACTGCAATTAATTTCTCAATTTTACCTGAAAATCTGTCGGTGTAGGTTAGAAAGATATTTCCAACCTCAGCCATAGAGTCTGGTTTAATTTGTATCATTAGCATTATAAAGCTGCAACCAACACAGCCCATAAACAATCCAAGACAAAGATCGACGTTTGGAATATCTTCGTTTGTATACGCAGCGTATGCTAAACGTATTATAATTGCCAAAGTATAGGCGTGCATCATTATAGCTAAAAAGTGAAATATTAACCAATCTAAGTGATGTTTTGATTTTACAAGAAACCTATTCTCCCAATCCCATTTAAAAGGTGCAAGTCCTGTAATGTTTCCTATTCTCAAAATAGAAGCCTCAAGTTTTTCTTTTCCACTCGCAACCATTTTACGTTAGTACACTGCAAAATGGTAAAATATCTTATTGCAAACAATTAAAATTCCAAACGTGATGTGAAATGTGAAATTATCAAAAATGGATTAGGGTACGCTGGGACATAAAGTTTAACTGCTTTGGTATGGGGAAATAAGCTCGTGTATTGTCAATTTTATTTCTCTGCAAGGTAATGCAATTTAAAGAATATAAAATCGCAGTCTATATATCTTAGCAGATACCTATTTAAAAGCACCGATACAATTTGCAACTGCAATTACCGCTACAAGGTTGAAATTGCTATACAAGGTGATATTTTTCTTACTGCTATGCAACGTGGAATGGTTAACCTTATTAGTAAAATTGTGGATGTATAAACGTATACATTGTCATAGTCTTGTCATTTTTATTCGCAGCTCCATTAGTTTTAATTTATTAACGATTTATTCCAGGTATCAGCGATTATGGTGCTCTGTAATATAATGTCCTTCTACGGTATATAAAATTAAATATATGACTGAACGAAACTTTTCTTGTTTTAGAAGGCTGAGATATACGGATATAATTTAATTCTCCGAAGTAATACGACTTTGCTATTATAGTGAAACCTTCAACTACAGTTTGCCTTAATTACATATGGAGATAATAGTTTTGCTTGCTTCCAACCGTGGTAAATATTTAAAGGCATTTTTTTATATGTAGATGTACTAAATGGCAACCATTACGTAGAGTTTCTATGGATGTAATTTTAAACAAATTTTAGTGATTTGCATCAGTCGGCTGCCGACAGTGCAAAAAGTATCATTTATTGTCCCAACATGATAATTAGCATTTTTGTTAAATCAGCAACACCAAAGTTATTACTTTAGGTAAATTTTAATTCCACCTCATAAATTATAATTAATTTTAATTTGTTATTAAATAACCGACCATGTAAGCACTAAATGCTAATTAGCTGTGATATAGAAAGAAAGTAGATGACTGAAATGCGAAGTAACTTTATGCCCTATTTGAATGATCTAGGATTTTTGGTCGGGTTTTGACTGGCCAGTTTCCTAAAGACCATTTTATCTACCAGAATTAATTAATTTTATTTATCTTTATAATTTTATCTACCTTTCTTACCAGAAGTAAGAAAAGCCATTTTATCTACCAGACTCCAGAAAAAGCTTTCCCCTTAACCGATAATACAACCGATAGCACCGATTTGGTTTAAAATAACCGAATGATTAGGAGCGCATAAATTATTTAATGAGAATTCAGCAAAACTATAAATAATGTGTTCTGAGACTTTTTCTAACAAACTCTATTACGTTGTTTAAACAATTGCTGCATTGTGGAGTCCCTGGACATTTTAAAACTTCAATTAGCACGGATTACACCTCTAAGATTACGATATATTTTTAATGTGTCATATTTAGTGTAATGGTAAAATGTTGTGAAATAATTAAATATGCCTTAATTGCCGTAAGGTGAAAATGTCATCAAAGAATTTAATGTTTCGAATCTCAGTTTTTATTGTCATATCTTTAAGCATTCGTTTATACATAAAAATAAGTAATACTAGATAAATAATTTGAACAAATAAACTACTATGAAATAAATAATTGCACTTTTCTGATTGCTAACGATCTGGAAAAAAACTACCGATTATCTTAATTAATCTAACACAGGGAAAATCCAAATTTTAGTGAAAAAACTATTATTTAAATATTGTCGACTTTTTTCCGGAGAACTGACAGTGCTAACGAATGTGCAGAGATTAGATAATGAAAATTCAGATTCCAATGTAACTTTGTACTGGCTGTCGATTGCTGTCAACAGTTTACTTGTACTACTTCTGGTTCGGCGGCTACATAACGTACATCGGTCTGAAACACCCTTTACAATAAAATCAACAATACAAATTATTGCAAAATATGAAGATAAACGGTTTTCAAATAAAATTTGTGAACTATTTAATTATTTCAAAAATCAAGGCAATTTGTGAGCAAAACGGTCAAAACCGTTATTCAAAAACCTAAGCGATGACTACTTTTACGGTTTCCATCCAGAGTGGCGTTTGAGATGTTTCACACAAGACCATTTAAGCCTAAATGATTTTCCACAAATTTCGCACTCATATGGTTTATCTCCAGTATGGATTCTTTGGTGGTCCTCAAAATCTCGTCTATCCATGAATGATTTATCACAAACATCACACGAGAAGCGTCGTTCCCCTTTGTGGTACATGTGATGCCTTTGGAGGCTCCAATTCGTAGTAAATGACACATCACAAATTTTACAAAAAAATGGTTTTCCAGTACAAATCTTAAGATGCATTTTTAACTTTCCTTCAAAAAGTAAACAACAAACTTTGCACTTTGACATTTTATTTCCCTCATGATAACGCGTAGTATGATTATTCAGTGCTCTAAATGATTTGAATGATTTGCGGCAAATATTGCATTCATTTTTCTTCCCATGAGACTTCTGGTGAATTTTTAAAGTTGAACTATACTTAAATGATTTTCCACAAACAGCGCACTCAAATTGCCTTTTATTAAATTTTCCAATAGATTTTCGTTTATTTTCCATTTTTCCGAAACAATTATCAATCTTAGGCTCCTCAGGTATTTCCACTTCATTATGAATTTCTGAATGAGTTTCGAAATCATCATCGGGAATAATATATGAATGTGAATCTTCTGTAGAACAGTCATCAGTAAGGTCGTTAAGCAATAACTTTATTGTGTCATTGGCTTCTTGAGTTTTCTTCTGTCCACTGGGTCTCTTTTGTTGTGAATTTTTCAATTCTTTGCTGGGTTGCAGAAATTCGGAAGCTTCCATGATAGAATCACTTATTTCTTCCACTGAAAGAACATACACAATGCAATTAACTGAACAGAAAATTAAGAAGAACATTATTAATATCATGGAACTTCGTAAAACTGTTATACGCAATCAAAAGGATCATTTACAGCAATTTGGAATCTTTTCCTTTTACTTTCTTAACTTTCTAGTATCTTCTAAACGTATCGAAAGGTTTCGGTTATAATAGCCAGTTGGTTGGCTGTGCTAGATGACGGGAAAATGATTCGACATGCAAGACAAAATGAAAATATCCTTATTTGGAATAGTTTGTACTGATGTAAAAGAGAATGTTTTATAAAAAAGATTTTTGTTTACACTGTTTGACCCTTTTCTTTAGATAAACATCAATGTAAACAAATGCAAACAGATACTCTCGATGAAACTGGGATTTCATTGTATCTATTTAAATGTTTCTGGTTGAAATGTCAATATAACTAATTTGAATTTACGTGCTTCAATTGTTGTCAACCATTTTGCTGTGTTACTTCTGATTCGCCGCATACAATAAATACAGTATACATAATTTTTTTCATTTAAAAATACCTTCTAAATTCACATCCAGGGAATCTGAAATTTCTAATTCACTTTTTACTTCATTTATTTCCTCTAAAAGGACCTGTGTTTTACATATGTAAGGACGCGGATCGATGTCGACTGCAGTGTCAGATTCTGAGCAAAGGGATTCCGTGTTTTCATTCGCTGGGGCAGATGAATTGACGGAACAATTAGCATCTTCAATAAAATTGAAAAAAACAAACAAACCATTCAATACAACAACTAATGATAGCTAATACCGATGTAAACAAAAACATGACATCAATGACAAGGAAAATTTTGAAAGCAAAATAATTTTCGACAATGTCCCTAATTGTTTGGTTTCGATGACTTTGTAAGTCATTTCTTGGTAGTCAGTACACTAAAAATTTAAAACCTATAGTTGAATTATTTTGTCAATAATGAAATAAATGGTATAGTTATTTTGAATATTCCCACATCAGACTTACAATACAAGATGTGTGCTTAGACACAGTTTTAGGAATGCATATTCAACAAATCATTTGCTATTACTTCTTTTTATAAAGTAAATTCACAAAGTAAAAAAAACGCTTAGTGATTAACATTACATTTCACGGTAAAAATATCAATCATTTATCTAGGTTCTGCATTTCTGCAATACAAAATGACAAAAATTCAATTCTGACACTTAGTAGAGACGCACTCTAATTTAAGATTGGTTTTTAGGGAACTAACTTTGAAAATACAGGGAAATTATGGTACTGAAATTATATGTAGACATTCGAAGTCCATATTCGTAGCACCTTTGTAAAGTTTAGAAAAGAATTCTACCCTCATTACCAGTAATAAATGGAACTGGAATTTCTTCGTCGCCATTAAGTCCAACTATATCACTGTTCATTACTAGAGGTGGACCACATTCATTAAATGATTGCTTCTCTTTAAGAAAATTCGAAGATACGTCCCATCTATTTCCAAGCTCAAAATTACTTTCCGAATTTTCAGCATTTTTGTGTTGAGTTAATTCAGTCTCAGGTGTTTTAATGAAACCAGCAACGTCTATTATGAAGTCAAAATACATATCTATGTTATTTCATCAATGTTAACTGACTTATTGTACAAGAGAGTAACAAAAAACCAAATGAAAATCTGCCTACCTTGCGTAATAACGTACGATCTCACTATTGCTTCACATTTGGATTCGATGGTACTTGTTTTCTGTGATTTCAGCATTGCACTTTTAATGTCCAGCCGTAAATTTTCATAATGCTTTTGTAAAGACGCAATTTTCTCAAAAGTAGTATGACATTCCTTGACTAAGTCTGAGCAGGTGTCACAGCATTCTACCCAAAGATTCGGGTTGCCGAAATGTTGAAGTAATAGACAGCAAGTGTCTTCGGGTATTTCCAAAAGTTTCCGCAGCAGGAATACAACTTGTAACTGATTCTCCACACTTCTGTTTTCCTGTGATTCTGTTAAGTACATGGATATTTAGCTTAAATAACAAAGTATTCAAATAACTAATTGTTGATGTTGTAGAATTTTTGTCCCTTATTTATTCTCCAACGACCAACTGAATAAATATTGATATAATTGTGCTTATTAATCTTCCGTAAAAAGTTACCTGCATTGCATTTGCCAATTGGAATATTTTTCTTGCTTCCTCCAAAAGGATTCCTTGAAAATCCTGAAAATGTTTGACCCGGTCGTACTATTTGGCACCCCCCAAAATGGATTTGGCACCCCCCAAATAAATGGCACCCCCCATTAAGGTGACCATATTTTCCCATTGTATACCATACATGCCCACCAAATAGAAAAAGCACCCCCCAATAGAAATGGCACCCCCCAATAGAAATGGCACCCCCCAATAGAAATGGCACCCCCCCAATAGAAATGGCACCCCCCAATAGAAATGGCACCCCCCAATAGAAATGGCACCCCCCAATAGAAATGGCACCCCCCAATAGAAATGGCACCCCCCAATAGAAATGGCACCCCCCAATAGAAATGGCACCCCCCAATAGAAATGGCACCCCCCAATAGAAATGGCACCCCCCAACTGAAATCAACTGAAATGGCACCCCCCAACTGAAATCAACTGAAATGGCACCCCCAAACTGAAATCAACTGAAATGGCACCCCCCAACTGAAATCAACTGAAATGGCACCCCCCAACTGAAATGGCACCCCCCAACTGAAATCAACTGAAATGGCACCCCCAACTGAAATGGCACCCCCAACTGAAATCAACTGAAATGGCACCCCCCAACTGAAATGGCACCCCCAACTGAAATCAACTGAAATGGCACCCCCCAACTGAAATGGCACCCCCCAACTGAAATGGCACCCCCCAACTGAAATGGCACCCCCCAACTGCAATCAACTGAAATGGCACCCCCTAACTGCAATCAACTGAAATGGCACCCCCCAACTGCAATCAACTGAAATGGCACCCCCCAACTGCAATCAACTGAAATGGCACCCCCCAACTGCAATCAACTGAAATGGCACCTCCCAACTGCAATCAACTGAAATGGCACCCCCCAACTGCAATCAACTGAAATGGCACCCCCCAACTGCAATCAACTGAAATGGCACCCCCCAACTGCAATCAACTGAAATGGCACCCCCCAACTGAAATGGCACCTCCCAACTGAAATGGCACCCCCCAACTGAAATGGCACCCCCAACTGAAATCAACTGAAATGGCACCCCCCAACTGAAATGGCACCCCCAACTGAAATGGCACCCCCCAACTGAAATGGCACCCCCCAACTGAAATCAACTGAAATGGCACCCCCCAACTGAAATCAACTGAAATGGCACCCTCCAACTGAAATCAACTAAAATGGCACCCTCCAACTGAAATCAACTGAAATGGCACCCCCCAACTGAAATGGCACCCCCCAACTGAAATGGCACCCCCCAACTGAAATCAACTGAAATGGCACCCCCCAACTGAAATGGCACCCCCCAACTGAAATGGCACCCCCCAACTGAAATCAACTGAAATGGCACCCCCCAACTGAAATGGCACCCCCAACTGAAATCAACTGAAATGGCACCCCCCAACTGAAATGGCACCCCCAACTGAAATCAACTGAAATGGCACCCCCCAACTGAAATGGCACCCCCAACTGAAATCAACTGAAATGGCACCCCCCAACTGAAATGGCACCCCCAACTGAAATGGCACCCCCCAACTGAAATGGCACCCCCCAACTGCAATCAACTGAAATGGCACCCCCTAACTGCAATCAACTGAAATGGCACCCCCCAACTGCAATCAACTGAAATGGCACCCCCCAACTGCAATCAACTGAAATGGCACCTCCCAACTGCAATCAACTGAAATGGCACCCCCCAACTGCAATCAACTGAAATGGCACCCCCCAACTGCAATCAACTGAAATGGCACCCCCCAACTGCAATCAACTGAAATGGCACCCCCCAACTGCAATCAACTGAAATGGCACCCCCCAACTGAAATGGCACCTCCCAACTGAAATGGCACCCCCCAACTGAAATCAACTGAAATGGCACCCCCCAACTGAAATGGCACCCCCAACTGAAATCAACTGAAATGGCACCCCCCAACTGAAATGGCACCCCCCAACTGAAATGGCACCCCCCAACTGAAATCAACTGAAATGGCACCCCCCCAACTGAAATAAACTGAAATGGCACCCTCCAACTGAAATCAACTAAAATGGCACCCTCCAACTGAAATCAACTGAAATGGCACCCCCCAACTGAAATGGCACACCCCAACTGAAATCAACTAAAATGGCATCCCCCAAACTGAAATCAACTAAAATGGCACCCCCCAACTGAAATAAACTGAAATGGCACCCCCTAACTGAAATCAACTGAAATGGCACCCTCCAACTGAAATCAACTAAAATGGCACCCTCCAACTGAAATCAACTGAAATGGCACCCCCCAACTGAAATGGCACACCCCAACTGAAATCAACTGAAATGGCACCCCCCAACTAAAATCAACTGAAATGGCACCCCCCAACTGAAATCAACTGAAATGGCACCCCCTAACTGAAATGGCACCCCCCAACTGAAATCAACTGAAATGGCACCCCCCAACTGGGATGGTACCCTCCAAATGAAATCAACTGAAATGGCACCCACCAACTAAAATCAACTGAAATGGCACCCACCAACTAAAATCAACTGAAATGGCACCCCCCAACTGAAATCAAATGAAATGGCACACCCCAACTGAAATCAACTGAAATGGCACCCCCCAACTGGGATGGCACCCTCCAAATGAAATCAACTGAAATGGCACCCACCAACTAAAATCAACTGAAATGGCACCCCCCCAGCTGAAATGGCATTCCCCAACTGAAATCAACTGAAATGGCACCCCCCCAGCTGAAATGGCATTCCCCAACTGAAATCAACTGAAATGGCACCCAGCAACTGAAATCAACTGAAATGGCACCCCCCAACTGAAATGGCACCCACCAACTGAAATCAACTGAAATGGCACCCCCCAACTGAAATGGCACCCCCCAACTGAAATCAACTGAAATGGCACCCTCCAACTGAAATGGCACCCCCCAACTGAACTCAACTGAAATGGCACCCTCCAACAGAAATGGCACCCCCCAACTGAAATCAACTGAAATGGCACCCCCTAACTGAAATCAACTGAAATGGCACCCACAACTGAAATCAACTGAAATGGCACCCCCCAACTGAAATGGCACCTCCCAACTAAAATGGCACCCCCAACTGAAATGGCACCCCCCAACTGAAATCAACTGAAATGGCACCCCCAACTGAAATCAACTGAAATGGCACCCCCCAACTGAAATGGCACCCCCCAACTGAAATGGCACCCCCCAACTGAAATGGCACCCACCAACTGAAATCAACTGAAATGGCACCCCCCAACTGAAATGGCACCCCCCAACTGAAATCAACTGAAATGGCACCCTCCAACTGAAATGGCACCCCCCAACTGAACTCAACTGAAATGGCACCCTCCAACAGAAATGGCACCCCCCAACTGAAATCAACTGAAATGGCACCCCCTAACTGAAATCAACTGAAATGGCACCCCCCAAGTGAAATGGCACCCCCAACTGAAATCAACTGAAATGGCATCCCCTAACTGAAATCAACTGAAATGGCACCCCCCAACTGTAAAACTTCTCCGAAGATGACAACTGATCGTTGTCGAAAGCTCAGATTTTCTTTAATTAAAAACTATTTGAATTAGCCTTGTTTACCGTTAAAAAATGTCTTAGAAAAATAGGTCTTCTGCGACTTTCTTAATTCTTTTTTCCAATTTGGGAACCGCTACCCTAACTTTTTGGGTATATCCCACCATAGAAGGCGATATGCTAAATTTTGTTTTCCTTTTTACCCAAACATACAATTGTATTTGGCTAGGCGGCGTAAATGAATTATCAATCTCTATGTCCGCTGCAAAAAGGGTGTTCGAATCCTGCTTGGCATATAAGACCAGAGGTTATTTGTGCAACGCACGAGCTAAACTAACAATGGGGTAAAGGGAATGCACTGCGTGTGATGTTTTGCTTCTTTAGACTCTTTGTATGGTGGGGCAGAACCTTTGAGCAATGCGAATAAATGTTGTGACGGTCTTCTATTTACTTTTTCGGTCTGCAAAACACCTTATGCAAAATTCGTAAAACGAACAGTTTTTTGATAATCCAATTGGGGAGTGCCACTTCAGTTGGGGGGTGCCATTTCAGTTGGGGGTGCCTTTTCAGTTGATTTCAATTGGGGGTGCCATTTCAGTTCATTTCAGTTGGGGGTGCCATTTCAGTTGGGAGGTGCCATTTCAGTTGGGAGGTGCCATTTCAGTTGGAGGGTGTTATTTCAGTTTATTTCACTTGGGGGGTGCCATTTTAGTTGATTTCAGTTTGGGGGTGCCATTTTAGTTGATTTCAGTTGGGGGGTGCCATTTCAGTTGGGGTGTGCCATTTCAGTTGGGAGGTGCCATTTCAGTTGGGAGGTGCCATTTCAGTTGGAGGGTGTTATTTCAGTTTATTTCAGTTGGGGGGTGCCATTTTAGTTGATTTCAGTTTGGGGGTGCCATTTTAGTTGATTTCAGTTGGGGGGTGCCATTTCAGTTGATTTCATTTGGGGGTGCCATTTCAGTTGGGGGGTGCCATTTTAGTTGATTTCAGTTGGGGGGTGCCATTTCAGTTGGGGGGTGCCATTTCAGTTGATTTCAGTTGGGGGGTGCCATTTCAGTTGATTTCAGTTGGGGGGTGCCATTTCAGTTGATTTCAGTTGGGGGGTGCCATTTCAGTTGATTTCAGTTGGGGGGTGCCATTTCAGTTGGGGGTGCCATTTCAGTTGATTTCAGTTGGGGGGTGCCATTTCAGTTGATTTCAGTTGGGGGGTGCCATTTCAGTTGATTTCAGTTAGGGGGTGCCATTTCAGTTTATTTCAGTTGGGGGGTGCCATTTTAGTTTATTGCAGTTTGGGGGGTGCCATTTTAGTTGATTTCAGTTGGGGTGTGCCATTTCAGTTGGGGGGTGCCATTTCAGTTGATTTCAGTTGGGGGGTGCCATTTCAGTTGATTTCAGTTGGGGGGTGCCATTTCAGTTGGGGGTGCCATTTCAGTTGATTTCAGTTGGGGGGTGCCATTTCAGTTGATTTCAGTTGGAGGGTGCCATTTTAGTTGATTTCAGTTGGAGGGTGCCATTTCAGTTGATTTCAGTTGGGGGGTGCCATTTCAGTTGATTTCAGTTGGGGGGTGCCATTTCAGTTGGGGGGTGCCATTTCAGTTGGGGGGTGCCATTTTAGTTGGGGGGTGCCATTTCAGTTGGGGGGTGCCATTTCAGTTGATTTCAGTTGGGGGTGCCATTTCAGTTGGGGGGTGCCATTTCAGTTGATTTCAGTTGGGGGGTGCCATTTCAGTTGGGAGGTGCCATTTCAGTTGGGGGGTGCCATTTCAGTTGATTGCAGTGGGGGGGTGCCATTTCAGTTGATTGCAGTTGGGGGGTGCCATTTCAGTTGATTGCAGTTGGGGGGTGCCATTTCAGTTGATTGCAGTTAGGGGGTGCCATTTCAGTTGATTGCAGTTGGGGGGTGCCATTTCAGTTGGGGGGTGCCATTTCAGTTGGGGGGTGCCATTTCAGTTGATTTCAGTTGGGGGGTGCCATTTCATTTGGGGGGTGCGATTTCAGTTGATTTCAGTTGGGAGGTGCCATTTCAGTTGGGGGGTGCCATTTCAGTTGATTTCAGTTGGGGGGTGCCATTTCAGTTGATTTTAGTTGGGGGGTGCCATTTCAGTTGGGGGTGCCATTTCAGTTGGGGGGTGCCATTTCAGTTTGGGGGTGTCATTTCAGTTGGGGGGTGCCATTTCAGTTGGGGAGTGCCATTTCAGTTGGGGGGTGTCATTTCAGTTGGGGGGTGCTATTTCAGTTGGAGGGTGTCATTTCAGTTGGGGGGTGCCATTTCAGTTGGGGGGTGTCATTTCAGTTGGGGGGTGCCATTTCAGTTAATTTCATTTGGGGGGTGCCATTTCAGTTGGGGGGTGCTTTTTCAGTTGGGGGGTGCTCTTTCTATTGGGGGGTGCTTTTTCTATTTGTAGTGTTATTTGGTGGCCATGCATGGTATAAAATTGAAAAATATGGTCACCTTAATGGGGGGTGCCATTTATTTGGGGGGTGCCAAATCCATTTTGGGGGGTGCCAAATAGTACGACCGATGTTTGACCATTTTTTCGTAGACTCTCTTTTGAACAGATCAGGCAGTGTTTTAAGAGCATTTTAATTTTCCCAAAATTAAGAACTAATTAGCCGAATAAAATTCAAGTGCTGCACTCAGATTGAAATTATCACTTAAAAACTAGGTTATTAAACTGAATTTCCTGAATTTGTGGAAGAGAAGTGATGGATACAAAATACTTATTATTTTGGCTATTACTATTTCTTTAACTTTTAAAGTACGCGGGGAATCCCGTAAAGACACTCGCAGGTTTACTAAAGGAGCTTTACGGAGGGAAGAGTTCCTTTTAGGGAACTCTTTGATGAAGCTTTCAGGATAGTACAACATCCAGTCTGAATATTCCGAAGAAGACGTCCACAATCAAGAATTTCATTCTCTTCTCTCTCTTATACTTATTTCTTAGCCACTCATAGTCCTGCGTTTTGTTTATTGTTTGTTCTACTCATACTACTAGCTATTATAGGTAGATTCTACTCTACCCATGTGTTGAAATTACTCTGCTCTTGCAATCCACAATTATGCGTATTTTCACTATTTTATTTAATGTATTTATATTTACTATTTACGAATTCATACTGTAACAAATGACGAAATCTATTATTGATGCCCGCAGGCACGTATCCAGAAAAATCATCATGGTGGGGCTTAACGAAAAATATTTTCCAAAAAGTGCTAATTCGCGCGAAGCGCGAAAAATTTTTGGTATTTCAATGAAAAATTTCCCCTTTTTCAAGAATTTAGGTGGGGCTTAAGCCCCGAAGCCACCCCCCTGGATACGTGCCTGGATGCCCGTTCTGTGAAGTAACCTATTAGAATATACTAAGGTTCTGTAAACGAAGCGGTTGTTTCGGTTTAAATAGCAAAAAGAGGATTAATTACAGCTTAGGGGTACAATATTTT
>CM036940.2:87463504-87520879 GCA_020352615.2 Yoshiicerus persimilis
GAAAACAAATGGGAATAAGACCATTTCATGAGATGAGAAAACCATTGAAAACAAGGCTCAATTACGAAGATTGGGTATGGTTCGTTGATTTTTTGCGATTATGGGACCAAGACAGTTTTCTTCACCTCGGATGAATTCTTTATTTATTTAATCAGAAAGCCAAACTTTCAAAGTGACAGAATTTAAGCTAGGAATATTGAAAAATATCTAATGAAAGGCAGAGATAATTTCTCATTTTTCTTAAATGAATTTTCTGACTTTTCGCATTTCACCTAACTTTTGACCTAGTAATTATCAACCGATTTTGATGAGACAAAAGGTCATAGATTCTCCTTGAAATACCCTTTCGAATGATGTATATAACTATGGTGTTACTATGCCAGGTTTGGCCCCAGGGGGGGCTTTATCGTTAACGACCACTCTGTACAATGGTTTTTGGGAATACACGATATATAAGCATACAGAGAAATGTTTTATAATACAACAAGCGATAAACTAAAATTTAAGATTTAGTATTAGGGAACATTAGCTTTGTCGCAAAGCCGTAAATCGGTAACTGGAGTGAACTTAGTAAGTTTGCTAGTTCTCCTAATGAAATACATTTATTATTTATAACACTCCGGCCAAGCAGTATCATTAGCCCGACCTTCTGTCGGACTATTGATACTGCCTGACCTTCTGTCGGACTATTGACACTGCCTGACCTTCTGTCGGACTATTGATACTGCCTGACCTTCTGTCGGACTATTGACACTGCCTGACCTTCTGTCGGACTATTGATACTGCCTGACCTTCTGTCGGACTATTGACACTGCCTGACCTTCTGTCGGACTATTGATACTGCCGGACCTTCTGTCGGACTATTGACACTGCCTGACCTTCTGTCGGACTATTGATACTGCCGGACCTTCTGTCGGACTATTGATACTGCCTGACCTTCTGTCGGACTATTGATACTGCCTGACCTTCTGTCGGACTATTGATACTGCCTGACCTTCTGTCGGACTATTGATACTGCCTGACCTTCTGTCGGACTATTGATACTGCCTGACCTTCTGTCGGACTATTGATACTGCCTGACCTTCTGTCGGACTATTGATACTGCCTGACCTTCTGTCGGACTATTGATACTGCCTGACCTTCTGTCGGACTATTGATACTGCCTGACCTTCTGTCGGACTATTGATACTGCCGGACCTTCTGTCGGACTATTGATACTGCCTGACCTTCTGTCGGACTATTGATACTGCCTGACCTTCTGTCGGACTATTGATACTGCCTGACCTTCTGTCGGACTATTGATACTGCCTGACCTTCTGTCGGACTATTGATACTGCCTGACCTTCTGTCGGACTATTGATACTGCCTGACCTTCTGTCGGACTATTGATACTGCCTGACCTTCTGTCGGACTATTGATACTGCCTGACCTTCTGTCGGACTATTGATACTGCCTGACCTTCTGTCGGACTATTGATACTGCCTGACCTTCTGTCGGACTATTGATACTGCCTGACCTTCTGTCGGACTATTGATACTGCCTGACCTTCTGTCGGACTATTGATACTGCCTGACCTTCTGTCGGACTATTGATACTGCCTGACCTTCTGTCGGACTATTGATACTGCCTGACCTTCTGTCGGACTCATGATACTGCCTGACCTTCTGTCGGACTATTGATACTGCCTGACCTTCTGTCGGACTATTGATACTGCCTGACCTTCTGTCGGACTATTGATACTGCCTGACCTTCTGTCGGACTATTGATACTGCCTGACCTTCTGTCGGACTATTGATACTGCCTGACCTTCTGTCGGACAAATGTTACTGCCTGACCTTCTGTCGGACTATTGATACTGCCTGACCTTCTGTCGGACTATTGATACTGCCTGACCTTCTGTCGGACTATTGATACTGCCTGACCTTCTGTCGGACTATTGATACTGCCTGACCTTCTGTCGGACTATTGATACTGCCTGACCTTCTGTCGGACTATTGATACTGCCTGACCTTCTGTCGGACTATTGATACTGCCTGACCTTCTGTCGGACTATTGATACTGCCTGACCTTCTGTCGGACTATTGATACTGCCTGACCTTCTGTCGGACTATTGATACTGCCTGACCTTCTGTCGGACTATTGATACTGCCTGACCTTCTGTCGGACTATTGATACTGCCTGACCTTCTGTCGGACTATTGATACTGCCTGACCTTCTGTCGGACTATTGATACTGCCTGACCTTCTGTCGGACTATTGATACTGCCTGACCTCCGGACTGGTTAATTGTTAGTGACTTCGTGCAGCAACCACTTTAGCGTGACCTGCGGCCGTGCCATTGCCATTGACTGCTCTCCGTTTTTACCTGTTGTTGAACTTGTTGCCCCTCAGTAGAAGTAGCAATAGAGGAGTAGAGTTTCAATATTGTCCACTTTAGAACACTTACAAGAAAAATGTATTATGACCTACAATTTCTATATGTGATAATCCGTTAGGGTTATCTTCCATGTTCTATACATTTTTACTGCAAACGTAAGAAATATTCGTCCAAGGAACATTAATAAAGGTCGTTCATTTTCAGACATGGTAAGACTCCTGCCGTAAGGAGTGTAGTCAGCGTAAGCATTTTTATCGCTGTTTAATTTGGTGACGTCAAACTCAAAATCCTGGCATTCAATAAATGTACAAGATCCAACATCCAACGTTATACCAAATTATTACATAATTCCAACGGTATTGCAGGCTATATTCAAATTTCTGCAGCTTCATAGTTTTCATTCTGAAGGTTTCCTCCAAAATGGTTCAGAGGAAATTCTTTTACAATTTTCCATTTTCAAAGAACTGAACGTTGGTCAACGTCGGTTGTATTAGTCTGAGTTTAACCTGTTGAAGATTTACGCTACTTATTATGAAACCGGTATTTAACTTCCGTAAGGCATCTATACGGTAGATTACAAAACTTTAGCGATTCAATATATATAATCGTGGCCAATACTTTTAGCATGGTCAGGTATATTGTCATCGTCTTCGTTTGGTAGCCCGTTTCTATTAAAACTCAATTTTTGCAATATAGTTGGTGTCCTGAATTTCAAATTATTACAGTTTACCTTCATTCTGCACTGGAGTTTAAATAAATTTAGACAGCAAATTCAACGCAGTCTCGCTAAAAATTATTGTTTGAATGTGCAATCCTGCAATCCTGTTTTTGCAATCCTGAAGTTGTAAATGGGGATCGCAAACCATGATATCTAAAAAATACAAAGTGAACAATTGTTTGGCTTCGCGTGCATGGTGCCTGGCATTTTATCTTCCACGTTAATTCTTTCAAGGCATTTGAAATTCCTATGTTCGCATTCCTATGTCCTAGATTCGTGGTTCTCTATTTATAATTTCCATAACACAAAGAATCCTTTTATATATTATTTAATAAATTATGCAGGCTTACTTGTGACGGGCGCCGACTTGGAAAATTTTGTCATGAGAAATGAATAACCCCTGTTGCTGAGTGCCGCAAATAAATAAAGGACGCAATTTAAAGTCGGGACACAAATGAGTGAAACCAGAAACAGGAAACTTTTCTGTGGACTGGATGAAAAGCGAACTGTTTTCCGGCTACAGAGAAGTTAGTAAATGAAATTGGGTACTACTACATTAATGCGAGTTAATACGGGTACGGATTTTCTATGGCACATGAAAAGACTGTTGTATGCTTGTAACTAGAATGTATGAGGGTGTTAGGTGCATATGATAAGGCAGGTGTTCAAACTCAGAATAGCAATGGAAAATATCTTTTTAATGAGTCCATTGTTAAGGTTAATACGTTTAGGAATACAAATTATATTACAAAGAATTTCTCTGTAAATGTCAAGTAGTGTAGTAATAGGTATAAAGGTATAATTATCTTTATAATTTGCATGATATGGATAAGAAATACAAAGAATTAGTCAGAATGAATTAGTCGAAAGTAATGTAAGGAAAGAATTTAATATACGGTGGACGTATCAGGGCATCATATCTTCTTCGCCAAAACTGTTCAACCTCACTTTCAAGTACAGTGATTTCCTTCCAATCGTATTTTATAGCAACCGTAATTTTCTTTCTTTTTGAAATTTCATTTTCCTTATTGCTGTCATCACTATTATCACCGTCACTGTCTTAAGTTAACACAGAAAATTTGCTGGCCATTCTTGTCGCTTTACAGACACCAACTAAATAACAACCTTCAAAGACAGCTCGGTAAAAAGGTTACTTGCCTTATCCATATCATGCAAATCATGAAGATAATTAGACCTTAATACCTACTACTACCACTACTGCAGTCAATTTGTATTCCTTAGGGCAACAAACTAACACTAGACCATTTAAAACATTTTCTGTTACTATTCCGAGCTTGACCACAGCTACAGATATATATAATGTGTTCCAAAATTTCCCTATTTCAATAGAGGAAAAGGGGACGTCCCGTGCATATGCAATAGAAAATCCGTACCCGTATTAATTCATTCTTAATATAGTAGTCCCCCATTTCATTTAGCAACTTCTCTGTCGCCAGAGAACCGTACCTAATTTCATTTGGTACGGTTCATTCAGTCCGCTTTTCATCCAGTCCACAGAAAAGTTTCCTGTTTCTGGTTTCACTCATTTGTGTCCCGACTTTAAATTTAATCCATAAATAAATGGACTATAATCAGTACAAGCAATAAATGGTATTATCGACACATATCTTTAATCCTAAAATCATCATAAACCAATGACTTGTAAGCATGTTTCATACATGGACAAATATTTATTAACTTGGGTAAAATTATGGAGTAGCAGGACTAAGGAGTTGCATAGGAGTAGGCATTTTAACCTTACTTATTTAAACGAAATACCATTGTAAGTAGACTGAACCCTAACGGATGGAACCTGTAATGTATCTGTAATATTGCATAATACGTGGACTGGTTAAATGCGCCTAAGATTGGATGATGATTTTATTGACGGTAAATATAGACTAAAATGTTGAAAATATTTTGTCGTAATATAAAATCTGTAAAACAATAATGACATCCGACTGTTACCGACAACAAGACAACGACGGTGAAGAATAGAATCAACCTGTAGATATATGTCATGCTATCGAGAACATGTAATGTGCACAAATGTCAAGAATTTCATTGGACTACAAGTAAGGAAGCGGTCAAGAATTCTGTAAAGAACCCTTTGTCATTGTGAAATGACTAAACAACTTGGGCAATCAAATCCAAGTAAAAGTTCGACCAGCGAAGGCGTATCACAAATGGAAAGCCATGCAATTTAAAAATATAGTCCAACCTCCGAGCAAATTATCATCATAATAAAGCAAACCTATGGAACAAATCAGTGATATTACTTCACGTTACATAAGTACGCTATTTAAAAAAGTGAATCAATACAGTAAGGTATTGATTGGTATGAATCGCACCTGGGAAAGATGTCATGTGCATTGTATTTCAAAATCATCTTTATATGTTTTATTTATTAATCTGGGAGTGAGATTACATTATACGAGTTTTTTATGGAAAGAAATCAATCAGATACGGGTAAGAATTAAAGCTAGTCAATTTCCGACCAACCTACATAAAAACCCAAGAACTTTGAAGCTCATTTGTAAGCTAAGCGTGTGATTTTTCATAGTGAGTTATTTAACGCTACATGAGTTTAACCAAAACCTTTTAATTGGTATTTCCTTATGGTCTATGTACAGACAACGTATAACTATGTAGCCTAAATATAGAAACAATAACTATTGGCCCTAATGTAATCATATACCACGTTGTATAACAGAAAGAAAAATATGACCCTGCAGAGTAATTTCAACCTTGTATCGGTAATTTGCTTTTAAATAGGTACCTAATCTACCTAATAAGAAATATAGGCTGCGATTTTCTATTCCTTTCCTTGCAAAGAAATAAAAATGACAATCACGAGCTTATTTTGCCTTACGAGAGCAGGAATTTTAATTGTTTGCAATAGGATATTCTATCATTTTACACTGTACTAACATAAAATGGTTGTGAGTGGAAAAGAAATACTTGAAGCTTGGACTTTTAGAATAGGAAGCATTACACAGGACTTGTACCATTTAAAGGGTATTGGGAGAACAGATTTCTTGTACAATCAAAAAATCTCTTACATTGGTTAATATTTCACTCCTTAGCAGGAAAGATGCCTACATATGTTTTCGCAATTCTACCACATCTAGCATACGCTGCCGATAGAAGCAAAGATATTCCAAATATCGACCTTTGACTTGGATTACATATGGGTTGTGTTGTTTGCAGCTTTATAATGCTAATGATACAAATTAAAGCAGACTCTACGGCTGGGGTTGGAAATATCTGTCTTACCTATACCGAGAGATTTTCAGGTAAAATTAGGAAATTAATGGAAGTATTACTTAATCTTAAATACGTGTTTCAAGTATTTCATTATGCCAAGTCAATCCATATTTCTGAGAAGCATTATAATTTGTAATTTTATATTGATCAAATTCTATGTAGCACTATCTTCATAGACTATTATTTTTTCGGTCTGTTCCGTGCTCGCTATTTTTATTTAGTCGTTTGTCTTAATAACGGCGGCAAAGTTACACCACTTTAGCAAAAGCTGTCTGAAATCTTGGAAAACTTTTAACACACAAGATAAAAGAATGCGACTGTATGTATCAAAGTTTTGTAAACCATGGAAACCCACCTGTCGGGATACGGATACCATCAACAAATGCTGCGTTGAAAATTTGAATCCAACCTTGTAAAAAGAACAGCGAAACTGCTTATGGCAATTTGAACAAAGTCAAAGGCTACAATAATGAACATAATCCTCCATTTTATATGCTATTTCATCTTCACATCACTATAAACAAAAACCATAGCATTTATTTGCTAAATAACTATTCCAAGTGCTATATAATTATATTACTTAAATTACTGTTTTACTCTACATATATTCATGTGTCAATCAGTACTTTCGCTCTAGACCACATAGGTGAGTCATTCCATGGACCTGGATTATTTCTTGCTTAAAATTAAACTCCACTTTCTAAATTTAATTTTGTTATGCAGTAGTCTTAAAGTCATGTCCTTGTCCATTACAGTTGAAACTTGTGCTGGGTGGCCATAAGGCAGTCACTTTATAGATGACAAGTTTTAAGGTTGCAAGGACATTCGATTTCGCAGAAAGCCTTAATTATAACATCTACGACAACATGGTATACATACTTATAATATAAGTATGTATATTATTATTATTATTATTATTATTAATATTATATGTATATTACTACTATATTATAGTAATTGGCCTTCTTGAATTTTCGTTACTTAATTTAGGAACACCCCATTACATGTAAGTTCCTTTATAAACTAATTTTATATTAATTTGGCATGCTTATTTGATCTAACTCATTAGGAAGAATCAGGTCATTTGTATGGTACATATGTCACCGCCTCTGGTAGCACATAGCCTACGGGGCCCGTAGGCTAGTATACGAGCGCACAGCATCATTTAGCCTATGAAGTCACACATAATACTCGATGGTACTGAACATGTAAGCGTTATTTATTAATTATTATAATTATAATAGAAATAATAATTTCAGTCAATTTATATACATACATATAAATGAAGGTACGTGACTATCAATTATGTTATTTGTACAAATACGTACCCAATAGTGGAAAGATAAATACGTGAAATCAATGTAAGGACATGGTACTCGGTGGTACAGTACATGAAAACGGCATTCATTCGTTATCTATGATAGTAATACAAAGAATTACAATGCTAAGAGTAGTTGTCATAAATAGTGTATGGTATACAAAAAAGATGTTCCGAGTACTGCTCTTTATTATCAAAGGTCCAAGAATGTATTGACGTCAATGTGCTAAGAAGGCGCAAGGAAAACAAGAAACGAACATTTAATTGTTTTATAGTGGTCACCGTGGTTTGAAGGAAATGAGAATGGAGATCCCCGAGTACTTCACTAATTATTCTGAGTCCTGCAAGCTGAATGAAGCTGAATAGAATATTGAATAACATAGAAAAAAAATTATTTTAAGATTCCAAATTTCGAACAGAAGTGACCTTTTAATCCAGGAGTATTTTATTTTTTATTAAGTACAAAATGGAACCCAGATACCATAAAAACTACTATATCCCCTGTTTTCAATTTAAATGTTCTTGCTTTGTATTTCAACAGACACCTACTACTGCACTTATATTTGCATGTGCAGATTTGAAAAATATGTACCTTAATTTATTTGTATGTATATCAATTGACTGAAATTATTATTTCTATTATAATTATAATAATTAATAAATAACGTTTACATGTTCAGTACCATCGAGTATTATGTGTGACTTCATAGGCTAAATGATGCTGTGCGCTCGTATACTAGCCTATGGTGTTTTGCTACCGTAGGCTAGCCTACGGGCCCCGTAGGCTATGTGCTACCAGAGGCGGTGACACATATACAGGTACATATAAAATTTTCTTTTACTACGACGAGAACGTTTATACCTAAAAATTATGCGCAACCGTTGATGTTACTGATTTAACAAGTGGTATTTATCTTGCTCAGACAATAAATGATATAGTATAGTTTTTGCACTATTGTCTTCTCATGATGTTCAGCCAATTGATTCCAATCACAAAAAATTGAGTAAAATTATAAGACGCATACACGCTGTTTTTTGGCTTATCGTTCACTGCCCTGCATATATTTTACCCAGAAACGGCAGTTGAAAGTTTAACTACATTAATTTACGTAATTATACTTTTGGGGATTAAATTATATATCTCAATATTCTAAACTAAGACGTGTTTCGGTCAGTCACTATATCTAATTATATATAACATTATAGGTATATGGCATTATATTGTAGATGTACCATATTGCAGTAACTGTTACTACTATGCAGCTGAAATAAATCAGTAAATAAAATAATGAGTAATGGAAATGTCTATAAAAATTATAAAAAAGAACATGTTTATATATTCACACCTGTAATTTTACTAATAGTGCTAATCATACCGTTGCGTACTATGAAGATAGAAATATACTATTACTTTATAATTTCTACATTTTACTTATCAGTAATTTGAATTTAACTATGTACTAAGAAAAGAGTTTACGTATGGTTTAAACCTTTCTTTGTAAAAAAGACATAGTAAAAGAGGTTACTCTTCCTTCCAAATAAACTAAACAAAGTGTTTGTCAGCAGCTCTTTATTTAGTTTATAATGTCAGCAGCAGAGGTGTCAAAACTATTCAGTTTTCTGTAATTCCATATTACATTGGGGATTTAAATTATTTGTAGAAACATTCTTATCACTATCACATATGTACGTAAAATGGTTTTGAGTGGAAAGGAAAAACTTGAGGCTTCGATTTTGATATTGGCAAATTTTACAGCAGTTTATCCTTATAAATGGGATTATGAGAATAAATTACTAGTGAAATCGAAAAACAGCTTGGATTGGTTAAGATTTCATTTCTTAGTTTGGTCTGCGTGCGCCTACACTGTAGCAATTTCAATACGTCTAGCATATGCTGTACTTAAAAATGAAGTCATTCCAAATATCGAACTCTGTTTTGGATTATTTGCGGGCGTTGGTGGATGCAGCTATATATTTCTAATGTTAGAAATTAATTTTAGTTAGGATTCCATTGCAGAGGTCGCAAATATGATTCTAACTTACACAAACAGATTTTCAGGTGAATTTCAGAAATTAATTTCAATATTACTTAAGTATTTTAATTACCATTTGTAGATTGTAGTCCATAACATAAAAAATATTATTTACGAGTATTGCAATTTTAGTCTGTGGGTATATGATTATTGGTTTTTAAATTTTACAGAAATGAACTCTAAATTTAACCAGATTGAAGGTTGGAAATCGAAATGCATTATTGGATCGATAATCGTCCTTCCAAGTAGTGTTTGCATTTTCTACTACAATAACCGGAATGCTATAATCGTATTTCCTCTGCATTTTTTTCTTCCAATACACAATCAATATTTGTTGTTTCATGTATATACAATGTTCGTAAGCTACTGGTTTACACTAGGAGCATTAACCATTGCAACATATTTTGTTGTGTTCGTGAAAAATGTACTCCCCTATGAAATGGCAATCGTTAAGAAATCCAAGTAAGTTATTTTAGTTGATCACTTAGTCTTAAAATTAAAAAATACTGACTATTGTAAATTTTTAGGTATGATCCAAATAAAGGAAACGTTCACACAACCTCTGTAAGAGAAATGCAAAAAATAGCTCGAAGCCAACACATTATATTCACGATTACCAATAATTGTTATAAATATTTTATTATGCCAGGTCAATCTTTAATTCTGAGAAGCATTATGATTTGTAATTATGTATTAATCAAATTCTACACAGCATCGATTACATCGACTATTCTTTTTTCGGTGGCTTCCTTCCTTCTCCTTCTAAGTTGGACGTTCCATTTAATTACGTCGGCAAAGTTACACCATTTTAGCAAAAGCTGTAAAAATTCCTGGAGGAAAATGATCACACAAGATAATGAAATACGACTCTATGTAACTAAGTTTTGCAAATCATGGCAGCCTGTTGGGATTCAAGTGGGAGATTACTATACTATCAATAAAACCTCCGTCGGCAAATTCTTATCCAACATCGTAAAAGGAACAGCAAAACTGCTTATGGCAGTTTAAGCAAAGTAAACGGTTGCAATAACCACCCATAAATAATGTTTCGGATCATTAGTAATATCTAGGCTAATAGAAAGCGATTATTTAAATTTGAAATTTTATAAAAGGATCAAGGTAAATTGGTAAATATGGTGTTAACAAAAATTGTTTTTTGCAGAATTTGTTATATTGATCTTATTTCTCAATTTCAATTTTAATTACTTGGTACGCAAATATGGAAATTCAATGTTACGTGTAACAGGCACTAGGCTTTTAATTTGTTCGAAGGTAACAGTAATGTATCGTTATGCTGTCGCCCCTTTTTGCTATTTTTGCTCCTGATTCCCAAAAGTAATTAGATCATATTTGCTAGTTATGTCATTAAGTGTTTATTGCACATGGATGGTAAACGACCTCGCCTTGCGCTGTTTACTAGCATGTATTTTATTAATAGCCCATGAAGTAAGACTTACACAATCAAATTGTTTCGTGTTATTATATTTATTATCCAATGTAACAGTAATTTATGTAGTGCAAGAGTGCAACCTTCAAACGTGCAAACCACTATGTTAAATATATATCAATAACCCAACTATAGGTTGTTAGATTGTTATTTTATTTCAATTCTAACTAAAAAAAGCCTCAGCATGAAGTAATAAAATTATTTTAAATCATATAAAAGAACAGGAAGAAGAAAGTGAAAACTTGGTTGGGAATTGACTATAAAATAAATAGTTTCAATATTTGTGCGTACATAGTAACCTAAGATTACAACAGATTAGTTTAAGTTCTAGTACTTTTAAAAAAAGTACCGTTTTAGTACTCTCAAAAATCAGGCACTAAGAATGAGCTTGCCTGCGTAGTCCAACGTTGTGAATGCTTGTTTTTGCGAATGTATTTAAGTAGAGGAATTATGAGGGTTTTATTTCACCTTATATAATAATAATATTACATAATTATGGTACACATACCTATTAAAACTAGTCATTTTTTCAACTATAAGTAAATCATTATTACACTATTGCATCAATAATTTTTGTCAACTAACTTTTTGTTAAATTACGTTGATGTTCCATAGCATATAGCACTCGAAATAATAATAATTGTTATTACGCGGTACGGTGACACCAAAAAAGCGTCGGCCAATACCCTATTAGGTTGTTGATACTTTGTATATTAAAACCAGCCCCTAAGACTAGTAAAAACATTGTTCCTATTATTTTTGATGATATACCTTCTCGGGTGACAAATTTATTAGCTTCACAGCTAATTTTCATTTATATTAACAACATTTTTACAATGGCTAAAGCAAAAATAAATATTAGTTCCTGCTTTGAAACAATAATTCTCCCGTCGAAATAATTGTGCATTATTAAGAACATTACGTAATTGTAAAACAAAAGAGTTGGAAAAATAATTGCGGGCTCAATTTTGATAATTACATTATATTATGCTTTACTTTACTAGAACTGATACTTACTTGCTAGAATACTATAAATTTATGAACTACATACCCATTCTGTGCATTAATTCAACCGTGTAAGTGTGCTTTTCGTTTGTGATTGCTATTTGATGTAATTTATTCATGTCATGTCATGAAAGCAGACACATCTTTTTAATGGTGTGCTTAGGTGCTAGTAGAATGGAATGCAGAGAAGTAATGTTTAAAGGGGAAAATTTATTATTGGTGCTTCCTATTTAAGAATTATATATTCACAGAAAGCAGCATATCCAAAGTTGTATCTGTTACAATTTGAAGGAAAGTAAAGCAAGTCGAACTTTGCATGTAAAAGAATGGGCCAAACCAAAACTCCATTGGTTTGCAGCTTCGAACAGCCTTCCTGACAATTTCTGTTTTATCCCTCTTCATTTCTCCAATGAATACGAGTGACTTGGTATTCACAAATGCAAAGGCAGGAATGATAATGAGTTCCACTATGGTGACCAATATACCCAGAAGTGGTGCTGCGATATATCCTTCAAATGGCATTACTGCATACATTTTTATGGTAATAAAATTGCAGCAAATATTGAGCAGAGCAGCAACAAATAAAATTGCTGGTCCTAATGGGTAAATTAGCAAAGAACTTACATCCATGTGGAGGACCTTCAATGCTCTGAAGACCTCAAATGCCATGAGTGGATTTCTGCGGAAATACTGCTCGGTCTTAACATATTTCAATCTGTGCGACTTTTCAGGTGTGATCATATGCAACCAAAATATAATTATAGAAGCATATACTACACCACAATATATGACAAGAAGCACGGGAAACCACATGTGCATTACCATGATGAAGCCGAATAGAAACCATACTACTCGGACTGCCCAGCAATCAATACCGCTTACTTGAAGTAAATAGACGATGGGACTGAATGGCAGTGTAATACCACTGAATGTGAGCAGAAGTGTAATCGCTGGTGTCGCCACCGCTATTAGGTCCAATGCTGCTCCCAATAACCAGTAATCCGAAAAGCGCCAGCGTTCCTGTCCATATTTCTCTGCAAAAAGACAAAATATATCGTATTTACATGAAGGAATTAACGCAAATCGTTATTTATTGTGTCAACAAAGAAAAGAAATACTTATTTCAATTCTAAGTAAAGGGAATCCTTCGCTTCAAGTAAAGAAATGATTTTTCCACATATTAATATAAAAATACAAAAAATTAGTTAGGTTTGCAGGAGAAATTTGTAATTATTAATTTACGGCATAATGCTATATCCAGTTGGGTCGCTGAGTTCAATGTAGAGCATAGGTGTTCCCTTTTCGCCAAAATTACACAGGTGAAGAACTGAGACAAGCTGAAGGCTGCTAAGACGATTAGAAATATTACAATGTAGGCAGCAGAAAGTGACGGAGAAATGATTTCTTTAAGCAAAACGGCAAGAATACAAATAGTGTGTAGAACGCTTATTAAGAAAACGATTAAATAAAATGAGAATTTTAATCTGCTTTTGTTAGCCGAGAATAAAAGTGTAGTTGGACTGTAGTCGAATGGAGCTCCCCACAATTTATCGTTAAAAATATGGTAAAATAAAAGGGAATGCCTTTCAAGATATTGGGCAACGGATGTTTTCATTTAATTTGAAAACTACGGATGTTTCTCTGTCTAAGGAGTGAGAAAATGTGTGCATGTGAACACTATTCCTAAGTTTGAAAATACAGTCTAAATGGGAACACATAACTCTTAGTCAGTTCAATAACTTATATAACGTTATATATACTTATATAACGTAAGTTATATATCAAATGCTTAATATTCATAGACTATTAAAGTAGGTACTAGTACATGCATATTCAATTTTGTTAATCAATGTGTATACCGAGTGTTCCGGCTATTTGGCTAATCGCTCCTGTACTTAAGGCTTTTGGACCGCGTAACCATAAGCCGTAGAATGAACCATTAAGCCGGTTCATTCTATTCTGAATTATAATTAGAGTCAAAAGAGTTTTCATAGAAATTTGCATTTATGTCATGATTTCTTCATCTCAAAAGAAGCAAAAATCACGCTATAATTTATAAAAACAGCAAAAATTGCCAAACAGCAGATAGATATTTTATTTACTGTAGAGAGACAGGAAAATCAGAAAAGTGATAATCCAATGAGGTTGCAAACATATGCTAACTGAGAACAGTAATTGCTCATTTTTGAAAGGAATTAGAAAATGGAAATATTTGGGGGGCCATACACTTTAATTTTCAATAAAGACTTGGTCTTCAAGTGATCCGGCGAAGCTGAAAGAATCGGAAGTCCCTAGACGAAGAACTTTAGCAAAACAAAACACCACACTCAAGCCTTTTTAACTATACTATAAATGAGTCCTCCGGTAATAGAAGAGTCACTAAGCATTACTATTTGCAACGCGTCTATACTCTTTCCCATCCAACTGTCCTTGTTATTCACAAAATGCGAAGGAGACGGACCAAATATTAAAAGAGCTATAAAAAAATAAAAGGTAAGAACTATTAATAACTGCTAAGAAAAGCAATTTAAGGAATGTGAAAATAATGTTAGCCAAAGCATCCTAATTTATTCTGCTATGAAAAAGTACATTTGACTAATACTTTTTAAGTCACAAGCAATATTTCGATTGTATACCTACGCACAGTAACAAAATTCTAGGATTATCATATTTATCATATTTATCATTCATTCTATTCAAGAAATTGATTCATTCAATAAGCCATTAGTTTAAATATGCTTATAGGAAATAATGTACCGTAACGCTATTAAGAAGTTATTCATTACTATTATTTTTATATTACAAAAAACCTAAGAGATGAGTGTGGTACTAACAATAATTTATGTAATCTTAATTTAGTTCAATCGAAAGTTAACAATTTGGCAAACAAACATCTTACTCACAATATGCATAATAGGTAAGTACTCTCTTCATATTTACAAACGAATATTGTACAGTCAACCGTACAGAATTGCCTTTTTGTTTGTAATAGATATTCAATTTCATTTTTAGAGTCATTGAGAAACTCTTATATTTCGTTTTCCGATGAATTTGCTCGCCACGCAACCTTGCACATTATTTGCTTGCATTCTAGATACTCAGGTTATCATTTCAGTTGTGCTATATGTACTTGCACATATGATATTATGACTGCAGATTACCTTTCTGAATAAAAATTTTATACCGCTCCATACCCCAAAACTCAATTTCAATGTGCATACAATTTTAAGAGAAATCAAATATCATAAATAGCTGGACCTGGACACTTCCTAAAACTATTTCCCGACTTTACAAGGTAACAACTAGATAGAAGTCATAATATCAGGGTGATTAGGTCTTTTCGTTCTTTTCACTGATATGGCTGCACTAGTAAGAGATGTATAAATCCTAAATCTCACTGTTTATGGGTTTTAAGTCTAGAGAATGAATTGAAATGCTCTCAAGATTGATTGGTTAAACTAGGAGATTAACATACACAAAATTTTACATTTTTATATTTTGTGCTTCTGTTTAAAAAACTACAAAATTTTATGAAATTAACAAATAATTCTCCTAACAACCTAAGCTATCTGATATTAATCGACCGATAGCCTTTTAGCGGGGTAAGTTGACCCGTAAGCCAACCACTATTAGTATATTCACAGAGTCTAACCTGTTCACAGAACGGGCATCAATAATAAATGTATAAATACAATAAAAACAAATTGAAAAATTCATTTAGTTATGGATTACAAGAATAGAGTACTAATTGCAACACATGGGTAGAGTAAAATCTAAATCTAATCACCATTTGTAATAGTACGGGTAGAACATTAGAACAAACAAGAAACAAACCGATTATGATTATGATGAAGGGAAGCATAAGGACATAGAGAGAGAAGAGAATGAAGAATGATATTCTTGATTGTGGACGTCTTCTTCGGAATATTCAGACTTGATGCTGTACTGCCCTGAAAGCTTCATCATAGAGTTCCCTAAAAGGTACTCTTCCCGCAAAAAAGCTGCTTTGGAAGCCTGCGAGTGTATTTGTTACCGGCCTCGAGGAAGCTTAGGCTATGTGACACGTAGACTAGTCTACGGGTAAGCTTTCACGGACACCGGTCTATGGGTCCGGCGCTTGCCGGTCCCTGAGTGCTTCGAATATGCTCATTGAATTACAGGTTCTCGGTGTATCTAATGCATAAGGAACAATATTTATTAGTCATGTTGAATGTGTACATGTGATTGATATCAAATTAAAAAACTCCGGCCAAGCAGTATCATTAGCCCGACCTTCGGTCGGTCTAATGAGACTGCTTGCCCTCCGTTCGCCCCCGTTCTCGGACTGGGTAGCGGTTGGTGACTCCGGGCAGCAACCACATTAGCACGACCTGCGGTCGTGCCAATATGATTGATTGCCCTCCGTTATCTAACCCGTTGGCGGACTAGGCACCCTGTAGTTTAAATAGCATTAGAGGATTTCAATATTGTCTACTTTAGAAATTTGACATTTATTACAAGAACATCAATGGACCAATGAGAAAGTATTTTGAGAAGCATATAATGAAATTATGAGAACCACATATTGAAATTTTGAGAAGCAAATGTGGAAATTTTGAGAAGCAAACATTGAAATTTTGAGAAGCAAACATTGAAATTTTGAGAAGCAAACATTGAAATTTTGAGAAGCAAATATTGAAATTTGGCGAAGCAAATGTTGAAATTTTGAGAAGCAAATGTTGAAACTTTAAGAAGCAAATGTGGAAATTTTGAGAAGCAAATATTGAAACTTTAAGAAGCAAATGTGGAAATTTTGAGAAGCAAATATTGAAATTTTAAGAAGCAAATATTGGCCGTTTGGGATGCGAATTTTGAAATTTTGTGTTACAAATTTTGATATTTTATGAAGCACACTTTCAAATTTTTGGAAGCGGGTTAAAAGTTTTATTGCTATCCCGCTAACAAAGCAAAGGAAACAATTTTCAAATTGAAAAATCCTTCTTATTTCAAAGCAAATTTTTGCATAATTTTTATATTTGTATTATTTGTAAAATAGAAACGATCTAAAATTCAGGGAAAGGTTGGATCTTACGGAAATTTATTTATGGGTATGTCAAATTCATTTCTTATTAAAAGCGGTGAGATAAAAAATTTTGTCTAAAAGTTGAATTGACTATCTTCTTGGCCTTATGACACACATGGAATTTTGAGAAAACCTTTCGTACGATTTTCCTGACCAACGAACTTAGCCTGTGACTTGGGCCAATTCGTTCAAATCCGGAGTAAAATTTTTTTTGATTAACATTTACGAAAGTTAGAGTGCGAACACACACACACACAGACAGACAAACCCGTTCTATAAGCCCTTGGTCGGGCTAAAAATGAAATAGCTTTATCCACGGTCAAGGTAATACGTACATAGGCTATAATCGTATTGAATGTTTACAACTATATCTTTGGAGCAATTAAGAACTTGGTGATACATTTGGTTTAATTGGCATAAAATAAGAAGTGAAACAATTGTAAAGATATTACATTTCTGGTACTGGTTGGTCATTATTATGGCACGTCAGTCCAGTGTGACACTTTGTTCCACAAGGAATATTATTCTTTTTGCACACACATTTATTCGTTGTGCAACCTGCCTTGCATTTGCAAATAGAGGCCTTGCTGTATGACGTCGCGGAACGTATAGCAGTATTTGACATACTGCTATACGTACGTATATATGTATTTGACATACGTGGTGGGCCATAGCGTTGTGTCTAAGGGTGCTAACCATGTTCCTACTGTTGTCTCCGAAAAAAATCCTTCTATGATACCAACAGAACACTGGAGTTGAAGATTTCCGTTTTTATGTCGTTGCGTTACTACACATGCTAAATTTGAGGGACAGGTGCTGGACCGGTCAAGACGGGTAATAGGTAAGGACACTGTAGCACCAACACTAATAGTTTTTCAATACTCTTTTCCCTGAGCTTACCCACACCACAACTTCTTCTCCATTTCTAACTTCTAGTTTGCAACATCTTTGCACATGCACTTTTCTGCTGCTACTCACATTATCTACTTTCTGCCCTTTTTGCACTTTAAGTATCGCTTTAATCTCTTCGTAAGTACAATCGGTGGGAAATTGATCACTATTTTGTACAGCGTATTCAGTAAAATAAGAAGGGATCTCCATTCTGTTCGGACTAAAACCCAATTGATCATGTTTTCTTTAATTTCTGTGTTGCATATCTGTGCCTTCGCTTGCTGACGTCAGCAACTAAGGCTTCAGATTATTCAGGGTCAATACCTCTACAAGAAAACCTTTAGTTTATCACAAAGTTCTTAATTGCCTCGAATATATAGTTGTAAACATTCAATTTATGAATTACCTATGACTACAAACTACCTTTACCGTGGATAAAGCTATTTAAACATTCAACATGACTAATAAATATTGTTCCTTATGCATTAGATACACCGAGAACATGTAATTCAATGAGCATATTCGAAACACTCAGGGACCGGCAAGCGCCGCACCCATAGACCGGTCTCCGTGAAAGCTTACCCGTAGACTAGTCTACGTGTCACATAGCCTAAGCTTTCTCGGGGCCGGTAACATATTTATGGGATTCCCCGCGTATTTTAAAAGGTAAACAAATAGTAATAGCCAAAGTAAAAGTATTTTGTATCGATCACTTCGCTTTCGCAAATTCAGTTTTAATAGTCTAGTAGGAGTTAAAGCGTTAATTTCAATGTGACTGCAACAAAAAGAACTTTATTTGGTAAATTGGTTACACAGTTAATTTTGAAAGAAATAACATGCACTTACAGCTGCAACACTGCCTAATCTGTTCGAAAGAGAGTCTAGGGAAAAATGGTCAAACATTTTCAAAGAATCCTTTTGAAGGAAGCAACGAAAATATTCCAATTGTCAAATGCAATGCAGCCAATGCAGGTAAATTTTTACGAAATACTAGTAAGCACAATTACATCATTAATAGTTGGTCGTTGGAGTAGTGAGTAGACGTAAGGGACAAAAATTCTATCAAATTCACAATTAGTTATTTGAATACTTTGCAATTTAAATTAAATACCCCTGTACTTAATATAAACGAAGGAAAACAGAAATGTGCAGAATCAGTTGCAAGTTGTATTTCTGCTGCGGAAACTTTTCGAAATACCAGAAGACACCTGCTGTCTACTACTTCAACATTTCGCAACCCGGATCTTTGGGTAGAATGCTGTGACACATGCTCAGACTTAGTCAAGGAATGCTATAATGTTTTTGAAAAAATAACGTCGTTACAAAAGCATTACGAAAATTTGCGGCTGGATATTAAAAGTGCAGTGCTGAAATCACAGAAAACAAGCCCTGCAATCGAATCCAAATGTAAAGCAATAGTGAGATCGTATGTTATTACTCAAGGTTGACAGATTTTTATTTTTCCTTATAATACAATCGTGTACAAAAAGCCAAGTAAATTACTTGAAGTAATGTTGAATACTATGTATTTTGACTATATTACAGACGTTGCCCGTTTCATTAAAACACCTGAGACGGAAACACAGCATAAAAAGTTTGAAAATTTAGGAAGTGATTTCGATTTCGATATTGAAAATAGATGGGACGTGTCTTCGAATTTTCTTAAAGAGCATCAGTCATTCAATGGATGCGGCCCACCTCTAGTAATGGGAACTAATATTATAGTTGAAATCAATGGCGGCCAAGAAGTTCCAGTTCCATTTATTAATGATAATGCAGGTTAGTACTCAGTTCTTTTTCTAAACTTTACTGAGGTAATAGGAATGTGTTTCGAATGTCTACAAATAATTTCAGGATCATCATTTCGCTGTATTTTAAAGTTGAAGTTATTGTTTGCTACTGTTCCACTAAAAATCAATGTCAAATTAGAGTGTGTCTATGAAATTCATCAGAATTGAATTTTGAATTTTTGTCATTTTGCATTGCAGAAATGCAGAATCACGATAAATGATAGACATTTTTTAACGTAAAATGTACTTTTAATCACTACCCGAGTAACCACTATACGTTCATAGAACGTTCTTTATAAGGACGCTTAAAGTTTTAAGACGTATCGCTAGACGTAATACGTACGGTTTTACACCGATTTCCCCGAGGACTTTTGTCGCGGCATAACCACGTTCGCGGAACGTATGAAGTACGGTAGCAGAACGTTCGCCAAGTACCTTCCAGGTACCAATTACGAACGTTCGCAAAAAGAAATTCCATGTGGGATTCGAAGCCAGGTACAACGGATACATAGAATTTAGTGCACAATTATACATGAATCCTGGAAATACAAACCGAACCTTTTACCACATCGCCAATTTGGCTTTAATGAAAGTGAAGTGAAGTAAAGCGTTCTATATTTCTCCACTACTATTTTCTTTCGTCTTTTCATTTTAAAATGTGTTGATCGACAAAGTACTGCATATATTTGCAATTATTAAACCTGTTTTGTTCAAAATCGCAGTTATGCAATTACTGTTTGTAGTAATTTGTATACATTAATTGCGGTAAATATTAACATACTCATTCACTATAATGCAGCATATATTAACATATATTTATTGAACTTAGTATATTTTAAAATATATCACTTCAGCATGAGGTATAAAGTAAAATTTCTTCATTCATTGAAATATATGTTAATATAATATATACTGATTTATTATGGTATTTAAAATAACGTATAGCTATTGTCATTGTATATACCTATATTAAATATACTAAAGTAATATTTTTTGTGGATTAATTGTAAAATTATTTCGTCAATTAACGAAGACAAAAAGTTTATTTTAAGGTACGAAATACGCACGTCCTTAAGACGACCTTTAATGTACGTTCGCAAAGAGACGGCTTAGGTACGTTCATTAGTCGGTCGCGTAAGATTAAAGAAATTTTATACCTAGCGTACTTCTTAGGAACGTACCCTATTAGTACTTCAGAGTGGGGGACCAATTTTGACCGAAGTCGTACCTTTTACGAACGTTCTAAATACGAAGATGGTTACTCGGGTAAGTGTTTTTCTGCTTTGTTAATTTCCTTTACGAAAAGAAAGTATATATAGTACATAATTTGTTGAATACGCATTCTTTAAACTGTTTTTAAGCAGTTATCTTGTAAGTCTGCTATGGGAATATTCAAAATAACTAATCCAATTATTTACTTATTAAAAAATAACTCACTTATAGGTATTAAATGTACTGAATACCGAAAAATGACAGCTTTTAGCATTTTGTCATGTTTAATTCTACATTTTACAAAGTCGTTAGAGCCAAACAATTAGGGTCATTGTCGAAAATTATTTTACTTTAAAAATTTTCCTAGCCATTGATGGTATGTTTTTGTTTACATCTGTAATCGTTTATCATAACTTGTATTGAACGATTTGTTTTTCTTAAATTTTACTAAAGATACTGATTGTTTCGTCAACCCATCTGCCCCAGCGAAAGAAAACACGGAATCACTTTGGCCAGAATCTGACACTGCAGTCGACATCGATCCGCGTCCTTACGTATGCAAGCTACCTGTCAATTTGGAGAAAATAAATGAAGTAAAAAGTGAATTAGAAATTTCAGATCCTCTGGATGCAAATATAGAAGGTAATTCTAAATGGAAAAATTTATATACAATTATGAAGAATCAATAGGAACACAGCAATTGCCATGCCACCAATTGAAGGACCATTCATTAATTCAACATATACATAATTCCGAATTTAAATTAGCATAATTGGTATTTCATTAAGGTATATTCAAATCGCGATACTGAAATCCCAGTTTCACCACCGAGAGCACATGTTTGCATTTGTTTATTTTGACAATTCTCCAAAGAAAAGAGTCAAAAAGTGGAAATGAAAACATTTTTCATAAAAAATTCATTTTTACCTCGGTGCAAATTGCTCGAAATTAAGATATATTCATTTTGTCTTCCGCCTATAAATGTGTTATTTTCCCCCTCACATAACACGACCAAGTAACTAGCAAAAGCCCGATACTTTTCGGTCCGTTTAGAAATTATTTCTTTGGGAAATAGTTCCAATTGCTGTACAAAATAAATGATCCCTTTGATTGTGTATAACAGTTTTACGAAGTTGTATTACATTAATAATATTCTTCTTAGTTTAAAATTTTTTTCCCCAGCTAATTGTATTTTGAATGTACTTTCAGTGGAAGAAATAAGTAGTTCTATCGTAGAAGCTTCCGAATTTCTGCAACCCAACAAAGAATTGCAAAATTCACAGCATAAGAGCCCCAGTGGATACAAGAAAACTGAAGAAGCCAGTGGCACAATAAAATTATTGCCGGAGGATCTTTATGAGGACTGTTCTACAGAAGATTCACGTTCATATATTATTCCCGATGACGATTTCGAAACTCATTCAGATTTCATAACCAAGTGGAAATTCCCGCGGAACGTAGAGTTGGTATAATGGAAAATCTAAAAAAAGGCAATTTGAGTGCGCTATTTGTGGTAAATCATTTAAATATAGTTCAACTTTAAAAATTCACCAGAAGTCTCATGGAAAGAATAATGAATGCAATATTTGCCGCAAATCATTTAAATCATTTAGAGCACTGAATAATCATACTACACGTTATCATGAGGGGAATAAAATGTGCAAAGTTTGTGGTTTAATTTTTGAAGGAAAGTTAAAAATGCATCTTACGATTTGTACTGGCAAACCGTTTTTTTGTAAAATTTGTGATGTGTCATTTACTACGAATTGGAGCCTCCAAAGACATCGCTTGTATCACAAAGGGGAAAGACGCTTCTCGTGTAATGTTTGAGACAACTCATTCATGGATAAACAAGCTTTGAACGACCACCAAAGAATACATACTGGAGAGAAGCCATATAAGTGCGAAATTTGTGGAAAATCATTTAGGCTTAAATGGTCACGTGTAAAACATCTCAAACGCCATTCTGGATGGAAACCGTAATAACCGTATAAGTTATCTCTTAGACTTTTAAAATAAAGTCTTTGACAGTTTACTCCTAAATTGTCTTGACTTTTGAGATAATTTAATAATACACAGGTTTTATTTTCAAAACCTCTTCAGCTTCACATTTTGCAGTAATTTGTATTGATTTTATTGTAAAGGGTTCTTGAGACCTAAGGTACTATATATGTACACCGTGACGATAAACTAAGGTACCCCCCTATGCAGGACGAACCGTAAGTACCACCGCGAAACTGATTACACCACTCAAAAGCCAGTCCAAAGTTACATTGAAATCCAAGTTTTCATTAAAATCGGTTGAAGATAAGTGGGTCTAATAATTCGGTGAAAAATAAAAGTACGAAAATGTACCTGGTTTTCGGTGATTCGCATTTTTCTTGGCCGAAAAAACAACTTTTTTGAAATAAATATTTCACAGCTGCAATCCATGTTATATGAGTGATTTTTGCTGAATTTTTCATAATAATCGAATAAGGTTGAATTTTCAACTTTTCTGCAATTTCTTTACAATTTTCCTGCTTTTCAAGGAAATTCCATAAAAATTGAAAATTCAACCTTTTTCGATTATTATGAAAAATTCAGCAAAAATCACACATATAACATGGATTGCAGCTGTGAAAATATTATTTCGAAAAAGTTGATTTTTCGATCGGGAAAAATCCGAATCACAGAAAAACCGGGTACATTTTCGTACTTTTATTTTTCACCGAATTATTAGACCCACTTATCTTCAACCGATTTTAATGAAAACTTGGATTTCAATGTAACTTTGGACTGGCTTTTGAGTGGTGTAATCAGTTTCGCTGTGCTACTTACGGTTCGTCCTGTATAGGGGGTACCTTAGTTTATCGTCACGGATTTCTCAACGATATGACCAAATGACCAACTTACATTGTTTACGATTGACCAACTGGGGAATATTCCTTTTTAATACAATTTTATTTCCTGTTAGAGTGTTGGAAGATTCAAGTCTTTCCTCCTAGTAATGTCAAATTAGCATGGTAGGCAGGAAAGAAAAATCCAGTTTTACTTTTTTGGTTTTTTGCTGAAAATTAAAATATTGAAAACATTACAAATTGATACTCTGTGCATACTAAAAACGATTATTCATAAAGTGGTAGTAATTTACAATATTGCTTCCCCTGAGAGGACGAGATTGATTTTTTCGACTGTGGTTTGTAGAAAAGTTTTTATGGATGCTATTTTCTTTTTATAGCCAATTATTTGCATTTAGGTCTTCTTGCACTTATTAAGGTATTGAATTTCCAAACTTATTTCTATCAATCTATCAAAGACATCTAACGAATCCTTTTGTTTGCCATTTGAGTAAACATTATTCATTTCCTATTGAAACAGCAAACTGTACAAAACTTATTACCTTTTGTATATCAATTCCGTCTTATCTTTTAATTATCATTTTGAAGTAATTACGAGTACAGGCATTGAGCGTCCGCAAAAGGAAGTAATTGTTATTTGCAGATTACATATCTCTTCATTGGTCAAGCGTATTTTGGAACAAACAATTGCAAAACGTGTGTACCAAAAATGCGGGGATTGCTGATAGAGATTACTGTCAAAT
The DNA here is from genome assembly GCA_020352615.2 of Yoshiicerus persimilis. NCBI lineage: Eukaryota > Metazoa > Arthropoda > Collembola > Entomobryomorpha > Tomoceridae > Yoshiicerus > Yoshiicerus persimilis. Next base: position 87,488,207 of record CM036940.2, read on the forward strand.
TGAAATGCATGTTTTATTGTTATTTTTGTAGAAGTAGAAAAGCAGTGGACTAGAAAGATAGGAAGATAAGAAGCTGGCGACTTTTTAGCCTCCAATGTCAAAAGTCATTAATTGGCTTTAGCTTTCTTCTGGCTCACACACAGCTACCAAATTCTACGTTTCCGTAAGCTACCTTTGTGACAAGTTTTAAGCAGGTTTTAAGGAAGTTTTAAGCAACATTATATTCCAAAATGTCAGCACGTTTAGAAATTGCTGTTAAGTCTAGCAGCCTTATCAGTAAAATCAATTTCGGAATAAGAAATCTTAAGAAAGAAATTCAAGAAGCGGTAGAGTCCAAAGATAGTGTACAATGGATTGGCTTATTCATCAACGTTTTTAATATTTTAAGAATAATGCCTGTTTACTGGGAAAGTACCACGGCCACATTTAAAGTTTCAAATTCAAATGGAGTGGCACTTTTCATAATTATTGATACAATATACTGCTTTTATGAACTATGTCAATTCAAGATCGAAATAGACGTCCCGAATCGTAATTTTTTTGAAATAATGGTTTTGTTAGTGTTTATAATTTGCCTTCCATTTTGCATCTTAACACTTTTGAATTGCACCCTGCAGAAAGAACAATTGGCATTTTCTTTGAATTGCTTAAAAAAGGAAGCTCCTATTAGAAATTGTAAGTTTTGAAAACATCAATAAATATTTTAGTCTTAAAAGTAGTTAGTGAAATTTTGAAGCTGCTATATTTCAGATTTTATTGTGTCTACTGAATGCACCTTAGAGCTTATTGTGGCTCAATATCTAATTCCATGTATACTCGTTGGATCCCAAATTGCTATGACCAGTACTACTTTTGCATTTCCTGGAAGACATATGGTGGCGGATGTATACTATCCAGATAAACAAAACGATCACACTAAAAGGGATTTACTTCGCTTAGTTCAAGTAATAATAAGCGCACCTCATATATGCCACATCGCAGTTCAATTTACTTTCATTCTACTTTACCTCTTTAGAGACTCAACTCTCCATCACAAACTAAGGTAAATTGTAAAACCAAATCGCAGTAAGTAGACGAAAATTAAAATCGACTAGTGTAAAAAATAATATACAGGGTTTTATTTTTTTGTAAATAAATTAGAAGAAATTGGTAATTTATTTGACATTGATATTATTTTTGACACCCCTAAAATACTCAATTGTACCCCGAAAAAACATTTCCCAAAAATAAATAAATTATCCCAAATAATAATATCAGTTAATGAAGAAATTGGTTCCCCCAATTTCTTCATTAACTACCCCAATTATTATATACTTTAACCCATTACTATCTAAAGTCTCTTTGAGGAACAAAAATTCAATTGAAGTAATATTAATAAATCAAAAAACCATAAAATTTTAAATATTACTTTATATTTCAAATATTTCAAATATACTTACATATATGAGATTTGGATAAATATAATGCCTTTAGGACCTTTAGACCAACAAAAGTGAATAAGTACTTTAAAAAACTGATTAAGTGTTCATAAAAGTAGACACATTTGCACTTTTTGGTTTTTTTGACCAAGTAATATTACCTCAACTGAATTTTCGTTCCTCAATGCTTATTTATACTTGAGGGTAAAATACATAATAATTGAGGTAGTAATGAAGAAATTGGGGGAAAAGTATTATTTTTGAAAAGTGCTATTTTTGTGGTAAAACTGAGTATTTTAGGGGAGTCGATAATTAATTTATTTCGATTTTATGATGCAGGCTCTTGGAAAACGATCTTGATAAGCAAATTAAACTTTATAGAAAACTGCGAATTATGAATCTCCTCTTCAATGAGTGTTTCATGAAAACTTTCCTGCCGTGTTCGATTGGTATTCTCGCACTAGTTGGAATTCTGGGATTATTTGACTGCATTAAATTAGCAAACAAAGTTCCTGTCGAGACATATCTCTTTTTTATTGCTGTTTCTGTTATTAGTTTAAGTCTTTTAACTCCAATGTTAATAGGACTTGCTAATTGCTGGAAAATGTCAGCTAAATCCCTAGTAATAATGACCTCTAATATGCCACTTCAAAATAGCAAAGACAAGAAAATGTTGTTAAATACTTCAAAATCATACGGAGTTTCAGTGGGTCCAATTAGGGCTGTAAAATTTGAACGCATATTTGAATTTTATGAAGTATTTCTCACTTGTTTAGTTACACTGCTAATCACATTTAAATAAATTTACCATCATGTTTTAAAAGATAAGCCAAATTTAACTTTCAATTGTAAATAACATTTAGGAATGCCATTGTAAATTGTAATATTTATAGGTAAAATCAATCTAAAGACCTTCGATTGAGGTCGTTTGGCTTTAATGTATTTAGTCATCGCGCATCGCTTGTAATTATGCATTGTATGTGTATCCAGGTCGACTATATTGGCGTAAGCCTGTAGAGAGTTTAATAAAATTCATTCATTAATTGAAAAATTAAAACACTAAGAACGAAAACGTTGCCAATGTATAGATGTAAAGCAATGAGTGTTTAATCATTTGAAGCTACTGAATTATTTGGAAAATTATTTAAAAATATTACTTTTTATTTTCTTTTGTAATTTTTTGATCTGCAAACAAATTGTTCTTAGTCTTACACTATCTAAATGTTCTAGCATCAACTGGTTAATCATACTTGTCATTCACGGTATGCCAAATTTGTTTTGGATTTATGCGTCTTTTTGGGAAACTTGGAAACAGTAAGACTACAGTATATGTGTCGTAGGCATTGAGAGGACGAAGGCTTTGCGGTTCAAAGACTAGTCATTGAGGTTACGATTTCAAAACCAAGTTTTTCAAAGTACGCCATTCCAGGCATTAAGAGGACGGATAAAATCATTCGTTTACCATGTGTACTGCATAGTTAATGACAAAGAGGACAACCTTTTAGTAATCACATCGTTATTCATATATATTATGCATTATAATGGAAATGTAATTTATGTATTGCATTATCAGAAAAGTATATAAGGTTTAATTTTGAGGATAGATAATATTTGGAGATATCGGTACGTATAGAAAGGTATCCTAGTAATGGTAATGACCCTACTGCATCGTAAACCTAAGAATACTGACGTCAATACGATACGAGGTATTATTGAATTACGACAAGGAATGACAAAATGAGAATCACTATCATTGGAAATTCAGTTCAAATCTAACCACAATGGAGATCCCCTCATATTTTAAAGACTACGTTGTGCGAAATAGTGTAGGTGGAAAAGTGTCTTTACCCATCACTCGAATTGACCGATCCAGTACCTGTCCATCGAATTTGCCATGTGTTGTTTTAAAACGATATCAAAATGGCGATCTCCAACTACAATGTCCCGTTGGTATAATTGAAGGCTTCTTATCGGAGAGTTCGGTAGGAACATGGACAATTCCCTTAGACTCAACATCATGGCCAATTACGTATGTCAAATACATAACAGCCATCCGCTCGGCAACTTCGTACAGCACGGCCTCTATTTGCAAATGCAAATCAGGTTACCAAACAAAAAGATGTGCTTGCAAAAAAAAACAATATACCTTGTGGAACTAAGTGTCACATGGAACTTCATGTAAAAATAATGATCAATCGATATCTGAATTGTAATACTACAGCTGCTTTCATCTGCGGTTACTACGTATACTATTTATAAATTATTTTATGACGTTTTTATGACTAACTTTTTATGCTAATGCAATTCATAACTTACATTAAAATTAATAATATATAAATAACGATGTGATTACTAAAAGGTTGTCCTCTTTGTCATTAACTATGCAGTACACATGGTATAAACGAATGATTTTATCCGTCCTCTTAATGCCTGGAATGGCGTACTCTGAAAAACTAGGTTTTGAAATCGTAACCTCAATGACTAGTCTTTGAACCTCAAAGCCTTCGTCCTCTCAATGCCTACGACATATGTATGTGACTATGTGAGGCGGATACCAAAAAGACACTTTATTCTTTAAAATGGGCACAGTGAGATATATATTGAATTTAATTCTATGGAAAATTTTCTACATTTTAAAATTAAATTCGGAATTAAAAATATTTCCTTGCATATCTATAAGACGGTGGCAGTTTAACTATTTCGTCTAAATGTACAGAACTATATATGTAAGGAATACCTAATGTCTGTGTAGCAACAATGGATGTTAAAATATCTGCTTAATTTCACAACGCGTTTTCCAGCAAACCTAGGTTTTTCAGGCCTAAGGTATCTTTGCGCTCACATATTATAAAAAGTAATGGTTAAAACATGTCTCTATCGATTCGGTACCACAATTTCTATGTAAGGTTACAATGAAAGTATCGTTAGTGTAATAAATGACATGATAATGGATGAACAGATGTTATCAGCACATGTCAATCCATGATCTATTAAGCAAATTGCTTTTCAAGCCAAATGTCATAAGGGAGTTTTACGCTATGAAAAGCTAAGATACTGCGGCTGCAAAAGCTGCTTCTCAACTTTACTGAAGTACCTAACTGGAAAGAAGTTAAAAGTAAAACACGGGGAACTTAAGGATTTCTTATTCTTTGCATTCCAATGGAGTTCCAGGGAATATGTGACTACCACATGTATAAACTTTATAGTTTATGGTTTTACTAAGACTTGATAATTAATTACTACAATGCTCTCAGGATTCATAACATTTGGAGCAGAGCTGTACACAAAAGTCTGTGAACCGTTTGGAGCCCTTCCTTTTGACTGGGACAAAAGGGGGAAATGCATCAAAGCTACAACCAGTCGCCGCAAAAAGATTTGCTGCATTTTGTATATTTCAATCGAAATCGCCATCCTACTCGGTTTTGTTGTTGTGAATGCAGTAAGAATCATAAAATCAGATCCGACCTACACAGCAAGGCATGGCTTTATTGCCTACTTGCTTACAGTTGTTTTGGTGGTTTCCGTAACCGCCTACCTTAATTTAATGATCGACCCCACAGAATTTCCAGTTCTCCAGAGAGAACCCCATCGTATTGACAAAATACTGGAAAGTAAGTCAAACTTTTTGAATTTATCTTACTTAATTATTCATTAGTGGATCTTAATTTTTGTCATTTTATTTCAAATTGTCAAACTAAAATAATTTTTGAAAATTAATTTTTAACAATTTTATTTACCTCTCTTCACCTTTAGCTCCAACAAGAGTAAAATGTTAAATGAAATACATGATTTTGGAATACTAAATTATAGCAGTCAAAGTTTTAATTTGCAGAGAGAGAATTATGAGAATGATTAGTGCCAAGTTAATTTTAAAAGAGTCATATTTTTACAATTTACATTCTTTAATATTTTATTTTAAACTAGAGTTCCAAATTGGTGCAATTTTTTTTGGATTATTTAACGGTCTATTTTTATTGTAAAGAAATATTCAAGAATTCGCCAAGACCAAAACAGAGGACCATTATGGGACTGGATGATACCGCATTCTCAATTGTCTGCATGCCCTTTTTCGTCGGTCCAGGCTTACTATTTGCATCTTTTATTGGTGTGAAAGCTGGTACAACAGACCCAAATTCTGGATTACGAAAGGTAATCCTGGCAGTCTTTCCTTCTATTGCCGACAGCATTTGGGTGAAATTTGCAGTTTTCCTTGGTTCGCTTGGCGGTGGATTACTGGGCTTTTGTCCAATGGGTATGTATCTGATGGGGTTTCTCTTCCACGTCCAGTTTTACAACTACTGGACGGAGGTTATGGTCAAGTGTGACAACAATCTGCTCAGTCTTAAGAAGGCATACCCCATGATATATATAATGAATGCATTATCTAAATATCACTTGTATTATTTACTTCCTCTGTTCATTTTCGTGGGGATGAGCACCACCTGCACTTGTCTCTATGGAACTCTGAAACTGTACGACGCTTTCCAAATGCCTGCCTTTCTGTTTCTTCCCATTGTGGGGACTGCGGCAATTCTCCTGGGAATGTCTTGTTTTTCGGAAGCTGCCAAGGTGAACACATTCACTGAAGCATTTCTACTGAAATGCAAAAAAGACCCAGACGAATACGTCCGCAAATTAGCAAGAGCTTGCAGACCAATCAGAATGGAAATTGCAGCTTTCAGCAGTTATATTGACTCATCTTTTCTTCTCACATTCTTTGCAATGACCATAGATACAACCATTGATTTACTACTTTCAATATGAAATACGTTAGACCTAAAAGTTCTTCGAATCAACTTATCGGAAATTTGTTGATGCATAGCTATTAGTGAGCCATTACATACTACAACCCAAAAACTGTTCGTTGGTAGAGAAACTAATTATTAGGTCAAAAAATAAAATAATTCCCAACATTCCTTCAACAGTTAAAATTTTTCCTGTGCTTTTCTGTAAAATTCAATAACATAAAAAAAGCAAGGCATATTTTCCTTCTACATGTATTTTGAGTAATTATATTTTGTAAGCACAAAGTAATGTCATTGGTAATAGTTAATAGTGTTATATATTTGTTTCTTCAATGTTATTTATAAAACTAAGTATACCTACTGACAAGATATTCTGCATTAATCATTTTAATAGTAATGCATGTGAAATAGTGCTATTGAATAGTAAATTAAAAGCAGTCATGATTTATTATGACATGTAAAATCATGCTTTTCCACTGTTTAATTATTTTAATAATACTACCTCAAAATTTCATAATGACACAAAGAACACTAATGTGAGTATGTGGCTCATGAATTACGTACACATGAAGCTTCATTTTCTTCTATAGTAGACTCTACACAATTAAGTTAATGGCAAAAGTGTTTGACATTGAATACCTCTGTTCACTAAATATTCAATAAGGAATACTTTAGAATGTCAACCTCAATAGCAACTCTTCAGGTCTTACAATTGCTAAAAGTTCTTAGCTGTTTAATATAGACAGGAAACCGCTTTAGAAAACAGCACCATGAACATAGCTTTCGCATTAGGTCAGTTTGAAAATTGTTTTTTTAAGTCTTTTAACCACGAATTCAGATAGTACATATAAATAAGATAACACTTAGGTTTTATTGACGTTTGTAGTTTTTGAGTAAAGACTATGAATGATTTTCAAATCATTTTCTGTATTTCTGTTTAGCAAATAAAAGCAAATTACTCATGACAAAGAAGACCATTGAATTTACCAATAAAAGTATTTTGAGGCCCCGGCAATAGAAATAATTCCAAATTAATGAAAACTCTACAAAGAAAAACATCTGAAAATTTGAATCTGGTCTTTCCTGACTAGTAATCCCTTAGCCAGGTATTGCATTTGACCACAAGAAGCTTGTCCAAAGGCCCGGGGACATTCATAGATAGTATAAATGTATTTCGAAATTTCAAAATCACCAAATCTTAGAAACTACTATGTGCAGACTTTCTTTTCTATATAATGGATATCGTAAGGTTGAACACCAGCACCTAATTAACATCTAGTATTGTTTCTGTTAATTAATAAATAAATAAAATAAAATTTAGGAAATATAAGGACGGAACACAAAATGGACACCTAACTTATAAGCTCGGTTTGTGTTGCTGATTTAGCAAAAAGCTTACAGTATTTATTTTTCTTGTTCAGACAGTAAATGATACACTTAATTGAGCATTATTGTCTTATAACGTACAGCAAATTGATGACAATCACTGTGAAACTTGTGCGACTGTTGAAAATTATATGATCCCAAGGAAATCTGCTTTAAATTTCAGGTCTCCACATATTTAACGAACACAACTCTTTTCATAAGGCTTGGGGGAATTAAATTACACGTTTCACCACTTTCACGCCTAAAATTGGGTAGCTAAGGTACCTAATTAGGCATACATGGCGACAGTATATGGAAGTTCTAACATTGCATTACAGACTTTAATGCTAGGTCCGTGGAATAAATCATTAAAGGAAATAATACCAAATTTAATGGACCTGTCAATTAAAATGGCAAGAGAAAACATGTAAAACTTATGTCAAACCACAATTCTAGTACTTTTAATCATACAATTCCATATTAAATAAAAAAGTTCCCGACATAATAACACTTTGTGTATCGCTAATGGAAATAGTAAATAAGGTACTAAGAAATATAATTATACTGCTCTCTACCTATACATTTCTTTGCGAAGCAAAGGAATGCAAATAACAGAAGGATTTATTCAAACCATCGAGTAAGAACTGTTAACTCATAGACATGTTTTGGCAGAAGCTCATGGCTAACCCACTTTCTCGACTTTCACATCACATGAATTTTAATTATTTTGAAAAACATTTTTCTAACCACACGAAAACAACGACTAAGAATGTAAGTGGAAAAGAAAGACTCGAAGCTTTGATTTTGAGAATAGGAAACATTACAGGACTCTTACCTTATACATGGGATTGGGAAAATAAATTACTTACAAAATCAAAAAACCGTTTCGACTGGCTAGCATTTCTTTTCTTTTCGGGAGTGATGTACGGTGGAAATTTCTATACGCCTTGCATATGCTGCATTTAACAGCGAAGTCATTCCAAATATTGACCTATCTCTTGAAATATATGCTGCTGTTGTTGGTTGCAGTTATAATATATATACCGGAACGATATAATCGTATTTCCTTTGCATTTTCTTCTTCGAATACACAATCAACATTTGTTTTTTCATGCAATTGTCGTTTTCCTTTGATACTGGTACGGTCTAGGAGGATTAACCGGTGCAATGTATTTTGTTTTGTTCATGAAAAATGTATTTCACTATGAAATGGCTATCTTGAAGAAATCCAAGTAAGATATTTTTATTTCGTAGTTAGTTTTAAATATACAATACCAAAATTAAACTTAGTAAACTTATTACTTATTGTTAAAAATCTTAGATATGATCCAAATAAGAACTTGACCATAAATCAAGTTGGAGAAATGCAAAAAATAAGCCGCAGCCAACAAATATTGTTCAGAACTGCCAATACATGTTTCAAGTATTTCATTATGCCAGGCCAATCTATAATTCTGCGAGCCATTATGATTTGTAATTTTATATTGATAAAATTTTATGTAACTCTCAATATGTCGACTTTTCTGTTTTTCGTCGCTGCCTTGCTCCTTACTCTTGCTTGGGCTTTCATTTTAATACCGACGGCGAAATTACACCATTTTAGCAAAAGCTGCAAGAAATCTTGGGGAAGATTCACCACACAAGATAAGAAAATGCAACTCTATGTAGCAAAGTTTTGTAAATCATGGCAACCAATCGGGATACAAGTTGGCGACTACTATAAAATTGACAAACGCTCCGTCGGCAAATTCTTATCCAGCATTGTAAAAGGGACAGCAAAGCTGCTTATAGCCCTTTGACGACAAAAATAACCAACCCATGAATAACGCTGGTGATTATTATTGAAACCCATAATAATTGAAAGTGAACGCTTAAATTGTATCTTTTGTCCGGTGACTAAATTATCTAAGCAATATTGCTATTTTATGCGCTAAATGCAATATTGGAAAAATGTAATTGTCTTGACTTGTTTATGACTGCGAAACTTTAATTTAATTTTTATTTCTACTACTCAATAATAAACTCTGCAAAAGCATTTTCAAATTTGAGTAATTTAGATATCTGATAATTAATTAGATATTTATTTAATATACAGTGAGTTTGAGAAATAGTGACTCATAGGGACCATTGCCATAATTTAATATAATTAATTAATTTAATTTAATTTAACCATTAATTTGTATATTGGATACCTATCATTAAATGGGAAGCAATGGGAGAGGAAATGGAAGTTATTATCTATGGCAAGTTATTATATTTATTATTATTATATTATTAGTCCTAATAGTACGAGACTACGAAATAAATCAATACTTAATAATTATTCAAAATAAATAACTCGTTTTCTTGCATTCCATGTATAATCCATTCGTTAGCAGTTTCCTTTACGCATGTTTCGAAAAGGACTATATTAGGATTGTAAAACCAGTATTAAATATAGTATTTATTTCAAACTGAAATTGAATCCCCGCTTTAAAAGCCAATCTATTCAACCACACTTTTTCAATGGGATTCAAATTCTAGGAATCCCTTCATGTCGGAGGGTCGTTGGATAAAGTTGAGAATCTATAATTGGCAGCGGATATCTGAAGGCATTCCCTTGGGCTAAGGGTCTCTTGTATTGGCCTATCAGCGCCAAACAACATTTCAAATTGATTATTATTAGAAGCACGTTGTCGGAGTGCAATACACATTTGTAATCGACCTAGCCAAAAATTAGGACATCAAGAATTAATCTGCAATAGTTTCTACTGATTAGGTATATAACGATTAACTGCATGAATTATTTATATACAATTTACATTATTAAAATAAAATTATCCAGAAAATAAATTTTTTAAAGTTTGTTATTTACCTATTTTTTGAAATTACAAAGCTTACCCTTTGCAAACTTGTTGCTTAGAAAGTCGACAAGGTACAATGTTTACAAATCGTTATTCAAACTCTGAAGGCAAGGAAAGGATGTTGAATCGTCAAGTTTGGAATAACAATTTGGTAAATAAGCGTTCTCTTTATATAATATGCAATAATGCAATAGACAAGTAGTCCCTTCATATTTATAAATATATATTCATAATATTGCTCTTAATTTTCAATTTCGTTTTTGGCGTTCTTGTATTGAAAGATTTGTTTTATTCGCTTTGCGATGAATAAATATGTCCATGCGCAGTGTCTTAAATTATTTATATGTATTCTAGATACTTGATTGCATTTTTGGATTTTCCAACTTTGAAGACATTAAGCGTTTCCGGCAAGTTTGTCAACAATGGAATACATTAGCTATTTCATTTCTAAAGAAGTCGTCGCTTATTTGCTTCCGAATGCCGGATTATTCGCTTCGGAACTTCAATAACCTGATTTCGGATTCTCAATTTTTAAAAGAATTAACTGCAGTTAAAATGACAGACACAAGAGGAGCTGATTGGCCTTTTGAAGATCACTACGTTGTATGGACAAAATGTGGATTTACTCAACTGTTAGATGCTTTTAAGACTAGGATGACAGAATTGGCAATTGACAATGTGAACTTAGAAGGTGTGACATATAGCGGTGGTGAGTTTGACATAGGCCCGTATATTCAACCGTGTTTGGCTAAATTGCATATTACTGGCGTTGAAGGAATGACGATTTCCACTGATTGTTGTGTGGCAATAAAATGGCTTAATTTGAGAGAATGTTGTCTTAAGATTGCGACCGGGGTCAAAATCACTCCTGTAGAATTAACATTAGAACACGTGCAGGTACATTTAAAAGAGGATAATCTGGGTTGGTGGTTAAATGAATTCGTTAATTTTGATAGATTAAAATATCTATCCCTGGACGTAGTTCTCTACACACTCAGAAGCAGAAGGGGTATATGCTTGTCGTTACACTTCAGGGACCCCGCTACTGTTGAAATAGTCGATCTGTGTGGAAGCCAACTGAATTTCGATTTTACAGACGCGAAATGGAAAGTTACAAAAAAGATGTCCCTAAATCATGCAGCATTTGCACAACGAAATCAAATGGAAATTGCCAACCTTGAATTTAAAGGTGCAAAACTTGATTTGGCTGTTTTGCCAAACAATCTCGAAAGACTTAAAATAGCTGACGGAAATACAACTAACGGAGTTGCAAAAGTTATATGTTCAAATCCAATCAGCCTTCCGGAGTTGGAGTTTTTGCATCTGCGGGAAGCAAAACAAGACCCTGCCGCAGGATTAGAAATGCAATGCATTTCCCATTTCAACAGTTGTAAAAACCTCACAACTGTCGTTTTGGAGTTTGTTGAGCCAACGGTTAATTTTCCTTGTACAGTCGATATTGATACTTTCCCTAAAAGTGTTAGGAAACTATATGTATGTGGGAATGTTGAGTTTTCCGGCGATGCAAGTAGTTTTGAATTGAAGCTACTTCAGGTTCAAAAGAGTGATCCTTATTCATTAAATTCGATTCTCCCGAGATTCAAAGGTAAAGACCTAGCTGTGGATTTGAGATACAAGGCCTACTCAGAATCTGTGTTTCAAACTGTACTGGATATTGCGGAGAGGCCCTTTGAGACTATTGCCGTATCGCTGAATCATGAAAAGGAAAGCTCGAGTTTTCAAGACAGTCCACTTTCTCAATGCACAGATAAATTGTCTGGATTTTACATTTTTGCTAATAACTTTGGTAAAGCCATTTCAGAGCAAGAGTTTGAAGAAATTTTTGTGAATTTCAAAGAAATGTGCGACAACTAAAAATAAAGTAAACTTATTTTTCAGAATTCTAATTTTATACATGGATGGGAATAGTTTTAGTAATGTTCTAAACATTAATTATCAAATATAAACTTTTATTTCGTATTTGCATTTGCAATTTAGAGTTTGAATGTTCTTTCTTGGTAAGATTTCTAATGTATTTATTGTATTTGCTGGCATTTGAGGAAAACAATGAATGGTTGAATATTATGAATATGAATAAAACTGAAAAATGTAACGTGCATGCTTTTCCAAACCTGACCGCATTTTCAAGATAAATCATTATGTGGGGTGTTAAATGAAGCAATTATCCTGTAATTAACATATTTTCAGGGAAATCTAACTTTGAACATTATCTATTACACTACATATTTGTACTTTTAATTTCTTAGGGAAAATAATTGTATAGCATCATGAAATCATACTTAAGTAATGCAAAAGTTAACTACGTTTATCATAACGGTGACTTTGCAATTTTTACAATGATATTTACCGTAGTATTGATTGGATCTATAGGTAAATTTTTGTGTTGATCATGTTGTTGTGGCTGTGGCGTCGCTTGGTAAACAAATGAGGCCAATCTTATTAATTATTTCGTCTAAAGCCGAGTTAGGCGTCCAGTTTTAGTTCTAAATTTTTATAGCATATGTCTACTCCTGACAGGAAAAGCTAGGCCAACCAGGGATGGGTTCATATTTGACCGTATAAGGTAGTGGTTTTGGTATAAAAATACTAAGTTACCTCCGAAATTCTTACAAAGTAAATTCATTCCTGCACAAAGAGTAACTAATTCTATTTGATAACATCTTCTAGTACTCTTAACAATTTTAGACGTGTCCTAAAATGAAAATCGTGGCAGACTTTGCAGACAATGATGTAAGTGATGATGAGAACATGGACGATGTGTTATAGAGCCATTTTCAAAAAAATACCTCATTTGCTTAAAGATGCAGATAAAATATTGAAGGTTTATTAAAATAGATAATAATCTAAAGGTTGTTTTATTTAGGTTGGCTGTCAAACGGGCGATGTAGGTTCCAATTACTTGCGCCTCATTTAGTTTTGTAGTTCTTCAAATGGAAATCATGTCAATGCTATCGTGATTCATAAAGCGATGCCAACACCTGCAACTTACGAAGAGAAGAAGCTTGGCCAAGAAAACCGTTGTTGTGTGTTTCTTTGTTACGACAGTATAAAATCAAATGAAAAGTGTTTAAAGGATATAACTTCGTTGACAACAAATGCCTTCAGCCTGCTACTTAATTTAATACCAAATTAAGATATTTACTAAAGAAATTACAAGGGAGAACAAGTTACTTATATTTTTAATTAAGATGAAACAATCTTTAACATTCGCTTCTTGGGAAGCTCTGTTTGGGATCCATCCTAGTACTGCAAGCAGGACATTTGAACAAACTTTTTTTATTGTGTCAACCTACGAAAGATTGGACAATAAAATGGTCATCAAAGAAAGCAATTGCAGACACCATGCCAAAAGTTTTAGAATCATTCCTAATTTCCGTGCGGTTATTGACTGTAAGGAAATGAAAACCGAAAGACCGAAAAAGATTTTAAAACAAGTTCATCTGTATTCACAGGACAACGGTACATATACAGTAAAAGTTATGCTTGAAATGACTCCTCTAGTGTTAATATCATTCATTTCCAAGCCTATGGTGGTCGAACTAGTGGTACTTTTATTTCAAATGAGTGCAACTTTTTGAAGTTGCTAGAGCCCAATGATATTGTACTTGCAGATAAAGGGTTTCCAGATATTGCAGCAGATAATAATAGTATTGTTGTTCTTTCTCCATTTGCAACACGTAATCAAGCTCAATTTACAGAATTGCAGATGGAAGAAACATAACGTTGCTAAAGTCCGAATACACGTAGGACGGGTTATTCAAAGAATTAAAATCTTTGAAATTCTAAACAATCGTTTGCCAGTAACTTTTCTTCCTTACATTGATGATATCCTGCACATTTGTTCTATTTTAGTAAACCTGCAGCCATTTATTATCAAAGAAAAATGTAGAATTTCCTAAGCAATGCTTAATACTATAATACAGTTTGAAACTATTTATTTGCAAGTGTTGGTAAATAGTACATGAAATAAACTGTTCAAATTTTGGTGTAATTTCAGACAAAAACAATTCATCAATAATCATATCTACACAAACTATGTCTTTCGAGCTGTATACAAAAAGTTTTGCTGTTTTTTTGTTTAGGATAAACATTGAAACTTGTAATTGGGTATAATAGCAATGACTTTTTTTCAATAACAATGTTTTGTCTTGGAAGACTAGATAAGGCACATGACTTTTTAAATTGCTAAAATCTACAATATTATCTCCTCTTCTTGAGTAAGGACATTTAATCTCTAAAAGACACCAATCACAGTTTTCATTTTTAAAAGCACCGTCAGGGTTCCTGCAAGGCCATGGAAAGTCTTTGGAAACAACAACTCCACACAAAGCTATTCAGCATTTATATAAATAAGAAAAGTACTGCGGTGTTGCGTTTTCTATTTTAACCCCATACCACATTGGATTAGCTATATTCAACGAAAATGCCATATTAAGAAAGTAAAGAAACCAGTTTTATCTGGTTTTATCCACGACCTTAAGTATGCAAATCCCTATGTCCATATTTAAAGTGACGATTTGACGATTTCCTTTTTGTTTCTCTGAAACCAAGTGGACATTTTCGGATTCCTTGCCATTGAATTGATAATAATATTAAGACAATAGGGTCCGTACCCAAGCGTCTTTAGAGTTTATGCAACTACAAAATTTGCATGTTGAGACCCGTAATCCATGCCTAAGCTTATCAGACAAAGCTTATAGTCTACATGCAGTTTACATATACATATTAATGTTTGCTTACTGCATGTAATACATGTGATGCATAATAGCATAGTTGAGAGTATTACTATACATAAGATTAAAATATCACTAAAATTAATGCATTACTGTAAATTATTTACATACATTTCATAATGAACATAAAAATACCTAAACCAAACACTGTAAGCTTCACATTTCTCTTGTTCACTTCGCTGTGAATACACCTTTTGTGAACAGTGGGTTTTGGCAAAACTTTGCTGACTTGAGACAATAATCTGGTCTCGTGTCCTAATGACGGTCCATCACCACGTCAAATACAGAAAAGATTGGTAACTGAGTGAAAGATAAGGTGACAATCTTCTTCTGCCGTGGTGTATTGCCCGATTTTTGACACGGACGGAGTCTCAACAAGTCGTAATAGCATTAGGGCAGGCTGCCAACATAGACAAAAAATAGATGACGCAAGTGGTGCGTTCTTACTGAAAGACCACTTGCGCCATCTATCTTTTGTCTATGCGTTGTCAAAACCCAAATGTATTGCTACGTTGATTGTTGTAATTTCTGGGGTAGATTTTTATTCGAAAATTTTGTGATTCTCATTATTATACTGGTTTAATTAAATGGCTGGACAACCTGAACTAGAAGAGACATTTGAAACTAATGTGACATATGAAGACTTGGTGAACATTTTTCGAAATGCTAAAGAAAGTGATGAACAAATTTTTTCTCTGTGTTTTACAAAAATTGAAGGTGAATTACAAGCTGAGCTTACTGAAAATCAAAAAAATGCATTAAAAATTGTAATAAAAAACTTAAAAATTCGGTTCTCTTCAAAGTGGAAATTACGTAAGTTTTCTTGGGAAAAGTTCAAAAATGTTGAAAAAAATTGGCTAAATACAAAAATTAAAGTGACAGTAGATAAAGTAAGTCCTATTAAAGTTAAACCTACGAGAAAACTCAATCGGAAGCGAAAGCGTTGGACTGCCAATAGTGAAAGACAAAAATACAGAAATGTTGCACGTTTAACGAAGTTACTCAAAGATATGCCTCTGGAACTTATTTTAAGAGCTACTGCTAGAGTTGCAAGGCATACACCGAGTAAAACTGAAATTGAACAATCATTAAGGAATCAATCGTAACCCCCAACAGAGCCAAAAAGAACCTGAAGAAAATACGAACTCCAGTCGTCCAAGCAGCACAGTGTTCTCCTGCAGATGCCTTATCCCTGATTTTAGAAACAGGCATATCAAAAGACGTCTACTTAAAAATAAGGCAATTTTGTACTAATAACGGTTTTAATGTCTTTCCTACTTACTACAAAGTGCAAGCAGAAAAATTAAAGTGCCGCCCTAATTTAATATCGGTTTCGGAAACAAAAGCAACAGTTCCATTGCAAAATTTATTGAACCATACAGCCAGTCGCATTGTCGAATGCAATAAGGAATTAATAACCAAAGAAATGTTTAACAGCTCAAAAAATGTTCTTGAATGTGCATTGACTTGTACCTGGGGTTTCGACGGGAGCTCTGGACATTCGCAGTACAAGCAAAAATATCAAGAATCCTCGACAGAATTCCAAAGTGACGCTTACCTTTTCACCACCTCTGTAATTCCTTTAGTCTTGGAGCATCAAAGTGAAGCCAATAAGCTTGTAATTTGGGAAAATAAAACACCGCAATCTATAAGGTACTGCCGCCCGGTAAAGGTTGAATTTGTCAAGGAATCCACAGATATTATTCTGAATGAAAAAGCGGGGATGGACTACCAGATAAGCCAGCTGCAAATTGTTGAAATACCAATCAACGATAACTGTTTAGTGCGCGTTAATTACCATATGCATATGACTATTATAGATGGTAAAGTTTTAAGTGCTATTTTAAGAACTCCATCTTGCGCCAGCTGTCCACTTTGCAATTGTAAGCCCACCGATTTTAACGTACTCGAAAATATGACGAATAATAAGTTTTTACCAAGACCAGAATCAATTCAGTATGGAATCAGCCCTCTACATGCATGGATACGTTGCTTTGAGTTTGTCATTCATTTGTCCTACAAACTAGAATTAAAGAAGTGGAAATGCAACAAAGAAGATTATTCAGATCGCAAGAGCAATTTGCAAACCCTTCTGATGGAACAAATGGGCTTAAGAGTTGACTTTCCCACTCCTGGTGGTAGCGGAAATTCTAATGACGGAAATACAGCAAAACGCGCTTTCCAAAATTATGAACAATTTGCAAGTATTACAGGTGTCGACATTCGCTTAGTGAAGGATTTGAGAACGATATTACTGACTTTGTCCGTGCATAGACCCATAAATGCAGATCGATTTCACGAATTCTGCAAATCTTTACTGTATTATTACGTGACAGATTCAGGATATGACTGGTACTACCTGCCTGTCGCACTACATAAGATTTTGATACATGGGCGAGACATCATTAAAAACAGCGTTCTTCCCTTGGGCGTCATGGGCGAAGATGCAGGAGAGTCCCGGAACAAATATTATAGAAAGTATAGATGCTCAAATGCCAGAAAAACCAGTAGAACTGACAACTTGAAGGACGTTTTTTGCAGAGCGATGGACACTTCTGACCCATTTATAACTTCGATGTATTTACCTCAACGTTTATCCTGCCGCAAAAATAAAGAGATTCCACAGGAGGTACTTTATTTATTAGACGGAACACAAAATACGAACCGAGTTTTATTTGCTGACCGTACTGAAGAAGACGACTGTGAAGAATTTGACTTGATAGAATTAGATGATTTACAATTGGAATGCGAAAACGAAGATCTTTCTCTTCCTGCTATTATTTAGAATATTTTTTTTGCTTTTATGCTTCCTGCTTTTTAAATGTAATTACTCATTGCACTATTTTTATATTACAATTCTTATTATATTTTGGAACTTATTTTTATTTATTTTTCAGGATAACTGAAGAATTTGACAAACTTTTGACTGGAATACCCGTCCTTGAAAATTTTCAAGGAAAATGGGGGCTACGGCCATTTAAAAGGAAATATGCTAACAATGTTTTTTATATATTTTGGCTATTTTCACTTAATTGGTCTTCCCCTTCTAACAACTATTTATCTTGCATACTTGTAGTAGTAGAAATATGTAACACCCTATTGCTAACTGTCGGCTACTTTAGATATGGCTATTTTGCTGCCATGCATGCAACAGAATTCCAACCGTGCAGCACTCTGCTCAACTCCCTATATAGATATATACTATACAATATGTCACAAACTCTTATAGGAATTAGTCCATAGTGCATACCGTGTACACTTATTTCCCTTAAATCGCTGATCAGTCATACTATTAGCTAAACGTACAAAGTTATTTTGACGGGATTTAATTGTCTGACACTTTGTTAAGGATAATCTTAGCTTTCTGACATCCTGCCATGTAGCGCATTTATTTTGAGCAATAGTGGACGGAGCCAATTCTACTATTTCCTTACTTGTCAACCTTACTTTTCTTCATAAAATGTTTTAGAGAGACGATAAGTTTTGCTTTGCATGTCAATTCGGTCAAACGTTAGTTTTAAAGCATTTGTTTTCATAACTTTGTAGTTGTAAAAACAAGATGCTGACAGAATACTGAGAAGTTCTTCTATATATAACTTGCTTTCACTTGCCACGACTTCGCTTACTGTGTCCATTAAGATATCATATATTTCTGCATAATCGATATTTTGTTTTAATAAGTGGGCACTCTATATCAGCATAGTGGTCAAGAACAACATTAATTGGTTTAGATGATATCACTGGTAAGTTTTGCTTGGCCTTTGAAAACATATACTTCATTAGCTTGCCTTTTTAATATGCTTCTCTTGTTCTGGGGTTCCCCATTATTGAGGTTAGGATGTTGAGGAAGTGATATTTTCATTGTTTCTAAATTGGACCACGGCTGCACCATGTTTGCATTTGCCAATTATGACAGCTTTACAAGACCATGATGCCGTTGCGATTTCTCTGCTATGATTTAACTGAAAGTCAAAAATCATGCCATGGTCACTTTTATCGTGCTCATTTACCTCATGGAATTATGTCGCGTGAGATACTAATTTACGTGATAAGTTTATGTTTACTCACCTCAATGTTAATGGAATAGGGGTTTGTTAATTGATGCTGTGGCAAGCATTCTCCATTTATTTTAGATTGCCTATCCAAAATAGTTTCATCTACTTCCCCAACATGCTTAGCTATTTCCAGAGGACTTCCCTTTTTCAAAATTGATTTGCGAAATAAATCATTTTAAATAAAATATTTTGAAATAGGTAATAAATTTTAATTTCTGACATTTCACAATTTTTAAAGAATGTATCAAAGATGTCACGCAAATAACGCTATGAGTAATTTCATTACGTATTATATTAATGGAGCAATAAAATGCGCCAAAAACATTATGTAATATGATTACATTAAATTCTAAGCTCTCCCAATACTAATGCTTGTTGGATGGCGCTGTTTCCTATAACATAGTACTACACGGTAGTGGCGCACTCATCATCCCGCAAAGAGTTCATAATTACATTTCAAGCTCAAGCTTAAAGGCACACTTCTCAATTTTACTTACAGTGGGCCATAATATTTGAATTACTTTGAATATTCAAATTTTGAAAACGTGTGCATCTCAGATTACCACTGAATTTCTTGAAATATTAATACTATAAAAAGCATTGTAACTATGATAACTCTGGTTGCGCTGGTTTCTTGTTCCACTAACCAGTATCTCAAACTTCCAATAGCGCTTAATCATTCAACTATTTGGCAATTTAAATTGCAACCTGTATGAAAAATTAACATGCAGTTATCTAAAACTACAATAGCATTGTAATTTCTATTCGCTCATCATAGAATTACTGATTCCGTTTATTATATAACAAAATTCAGTTATATTTGTCCAAGTGCATAATTATCAGTTTGCTTTTTAAGTGCTATTTTTTGTAACCGTATCTGTTTGTTTGATACGGTAATGGTTTGAGTTTTCGACAGCGCATTATCAATCAACTTTATGACACTTGAAAGTCAAAACCAGCAGGAAAGTTTAACAACTATCAACAGTCCCATAAAATATTTAATGTACTATCAATCACTATGGGACATGGGATTACTGTAGAAGTACTTTAATTAACAAAAATTCGACATAGATAGGTGTAAAGATAAATTTATTCACGAAACGATTTTGTAATACACTGATTAGCAGTGTAAATACTTCTACTACTTTGTATAAAAGGATAATTTAAATATTCATTCAGAAATACTGTATGAGATCGTTCTCGAAAAGAATATATCGATTCCGTGGTGACCTCTATTAAATAAAATAATACATTCTGTACACAATGTATTTTCGCATTTTGGTTTTTCTCGTTTTTATTTTGAAGGTTTCATTTGTGGATCCAGCTCCAACTAAAAATGAAGGTAAATTTTTAAAATCTTAGGAAGTATATTTCGAATTTTGATTTTACTCATTAGAGATTGTATAATCTACCTTTAAGAAAATATTTACCAATACTTTAATGAAAAACAAAGTTGCAGATTTCGTATCAAAATATCAAGACCCAACAATGGCTTTACTGGGGCAAATAGGGAATAAATTGTTTTTTGTAACCAGAAACACTGTAAGATTTAGCAGGCTTTTATGGTTGCAACAGATATTTGAACTTTTATAAATAAAAACTTATGGCAAAATATATTTCAGACTAATGACGACGGACTCGAACTTTTTCAAAATGCAAAGCAAAAATGCGTTCAGGCAAATCTGCAATTCGCAAGAATTGATCATCGCAATGAGTCAGATTTTGTTTCAGCTGCATTACCATCTGATTGTGAGTATATTTTTATAAAATTGAAATTTACTTTTGAAGTTCTATTTTACTTTTTTGCCACAACAAGATATTAATTACTCTTTGAAGTTCCAGAAGTTTGGGTAAATGGGGGCCTAAAAAATGATAACAGGGGATTTTTCCAATGGTGGGAAGGAGAAGAAACTATAGAGAGAGGGATACCTTATCGCCTCAACATGTATTCTAATTTGTGCCTTACCTTGAGCCATGCTACGCTTCAGCCCATCATTTGTTATAACTTTCGCCCAGTACTCTGTCAACTTACTCTTTCGTAATTGCTTCAAGGGACAGTCTAATGTTTTAATTCAATGTATGAATTAAACTATTAACCTATGAATTAATCTATTAATGTATTAATTTAAGATATGATATGTCTGTTCAAATTATGTCAAAACACATGTGTTAATAAATGGAATGCCAAATTTGTTTGTAAGAAGAAAAATTGAATTCCAAAACAGTAATTAGATGGATAAAATTCTTTACCACTAAGTACTACACTAATTTACTTAAAAATGCTCATCACATATATATTACATGAATGTACTGTCCTATACAACAACAAATCTATATAGATGACAATTTAATGACACAAGAAAGCGAATGGTTTTCCTCATTAGATTGCGATTTAAACTTTCAAACTAATTATGTAAACACATTGCAAAATACTGACAAGCGGTTTTTCTAATATCCATCAGTAGGTTTGGAGCGTCCGATAACGGAAGGACTTAAAGCAAATATGTGTCATATTTTCTGTATGGCTTGTAAAACTTTTCAAAGGCAGTGGCAGTATCCAGTTCGCAATTTGAAATAACATTACCTCAGCTTTCAGACGTTTCAAAACTTGCTTCAAAATTTGTGGTGCACTGTAGCATTATTGTTTGTTTCGCTGGCACTTTAACACCTTTCCTTGAACTTTCCCATATTTCCCAACTTTCCCACTTTTTTTCACAAAGAGTGAACTAATCCAACCTGGGAAGTTGGAGAATTTTCCATGTGTGGGATAGTCCTACCCAAAATTTTGAATGAGAAATCCTATGTTTTTAATTTATTTTTAGTAGTATAACGTACAATTTATACCAAAAATTTAACATTTCAATGGATTTTCTTTAAAATGAATTTTTTCATGACCAGACAAATTTATTTAATGATCAAATTTTACACGTAAATAGCCTTCCGAGGCATGCGTATTTTTAATTAATCCTAAATACCTTTGCGCTACACAAACTTTGCTACAAGTACAATTTGAATTGTTTCCCTTCAATATGAAATTCTTATTGAACTTTAACTATCCAGACTTCTAGATTATCCAGGTTTCTTCCCCATTTGGTGTACTTTTAATAAATATTTTGTCGAAAAAACCTTCTACAAACATATACATGAATTTGTTTTCGGCTGTATGAGTGATTTCATGTCTTTTTAAACTGGCAGATCTTGAAAAACATCAAAAATATACTACAATTGAATGGTATTATCCCTCAATGGATTAATTTATGCGCTTTAAAAAAATTGAAATTAATGAAGAACTGTGGTTGCACTGGTTTCTTGTTTGATTTCCCAGTAGCTTAAACTTCTAACAACGCATAATCAATCAAACATTGACATTTTAAATTGCAGACTGTATGATAAATTAACACAAGTTATCTAAAATTACTGGAAGATTGTATTTTCTATTCATTCAACAGAGAATTTCCAATTCCGATTATTATATAACTAATGAATTGTATTTATCCAAGTACATAATGATCAGTTTGCATTTTTAAGTGTTATTTTTTCTAGCTGTCTCTGTTTGTTTGATTTCATAAGGGTTTGAGTTTTCGACAGTACATTATCAATCAACTTTTATGACATTTGAAAGTCAAAACCAGAAGGAAATTTCAACAATTATCAACAGTCCCATAAAACACTTATTGTCCGATCAATTATTATGGGGTAATAAAAAGTCAAACTTGAATTTAAAGGTGCAAAACTTGATTTGGCTGTTTTACCAAACAATCTGGAAAGACTGAAAATAGCAGACGGAAATACAACTAACGGAGTTACAAAAGTTATATGTTCAAGTCCAATCAACCTTCTGAAGTTAGAATTTTTGCATCTGAGAGAAGCAAAACAAGACCCTGCAGCAGGATTAGAAATGCAATGCATTTCCCATTTCAACAGTTGTAAAAACCTGACAACTGTCGTTTTGGAGTTTGTTGAGCCAACGGTTAATTTTCCTTGTACAGTCAATATTGATACTTTCCCTAAAAGTGTTAGGAAACTATTTGTATGTGGGAATGTTGAGTTTTTGGGTGCTGCAAACAGTTTTGAATTGAAGCAACTTCAGGTACAAAAGAGTGATCCTTATTCCTTTAATTCGATTCCCTTGAGATTCAAAGGTAAAGAGCTATCTGTGGATTTGAGATACAAGGCCTACTCAGAATCTGTGTTTCAAACTGTACTGGATATTGCGGAGAGGCCCTTTGAAACTATTCACGTATCGCTGAATCATGAAAAGGAAAGACCGAGTTTTCAAAACAGTCCACTTTCTCAATGCACAGATAAATTGTCTGGATTTTACATTTTTGCTAATAACTTTGGTAAAGCCATTTCAGAGCAAGAGTTTGAAGAAATTTTTGTGAATTTCAAAGAAATGTGCTAAAACTAGAAATAATGTGGCATGGTTTTTTCCAATTCTAATTTTATACATGGGTGGGAATAATTTTGAAATATTCTACATACACATTAGTTATCAAATTTTATGAACTTTTATTTCTACTTTGCAATTGCAATTTAGGGTTTGAAGTTGTTTCAATATTGTAAAGATTTCTAAAGTATTTATTGTATTGGCTGGCATTCGAGGAAAACAATGTATGGTTGAATATTATGAACATTAATAAAATTGAAAAATGATTACACTTGACCAAATAATACTGATATGTAACGTACATGCATTGCATTTTCCAAACCTGATCGTATTGTCAAGATAAATCATTATATGGCCGTATTAAATGAAGTATTTATCCTACAATTAACATATTTCCAGGGAAATATAACTTTAGAACATTATCTATTAAACTACATTTGTATTTAGAATTTCTCAGGGAAAATAATTGTATAAGGTTATGAAATGAAACTTCGTAATGCAAAAAATAACTAGGTTTATCATAACGGCGACTTTGCAATTTTTACAGGGGTATTTAGCGTACTATTGATTGTATCTAATAGACATATTTTTGTTTTGATCACGTCGTTGTGGCGTCGCTCGGTAAATACACAAATGAGGCCAATCTTATTAATTATTTCGTCTAAAGCCGAGTTAGGAGTCCAGCAAGTTTTAGTTCTATATTTTTATAGCATATGTCTACTCCTGACAGGAAAAGCTAGGCCAACCAGGAATGGGTGTTCATATTTGGCTGTATAAGGTGGTGGTTTTGGTGTAAAGTTTTCTCAGAAATGCTTACAAAGTAAATTCATTCCTGCACAAGGAGTAACTAATTCTATTTGTTAATATCTTCTACTCTTAACAACAATTTTGAAAATCCAACTCTCAATAACCGTGAGAGAATTTGGGGAAATCTTGTTGGCAATATTGCCTACAATTCGGCATAAAACCTTTTACTAAAATCATTCGAAACAATACAAACAAACGACCGTTGTGTAACCCATATAGGTATTTAAATTTAAATATATATTGCCTGAAACTGAAGTCAGTATGTCTTGTTAGCTTTGTATAAGTTTTGAACATAAATGAACCCTAAACTATATACGAACAATTTTTCAATCGATCTGAATGTATATGGGAATAACAGACAACCTTAAATTTTGTAAAATATTGATTTGCCGTCTGAAAATTATTCCCACAACTCCAACAGCAAAATTAAATATAAAGATATTCCAGTCACCATGGTATTTGAGTTATTTTTTTATTTTTTAAATGGATATTCTTTGATTCAGATATTCTTTGATCATTGCTTGCATAAATTCGGTGGAATTGAGTAAGATCTAAACTTTTGCTTTAAAAAGTATTTTCAGTACAATGAGAATAGAACTTATTTTCGTTTTATTATTTATTTCAATTTACCAATGTGCGCTTGGGTTTAAGTTAAAGCATTTAATGGACTTGGAAAAGCACTGTTACACACAAATTATTTTTCACCACAAATACCAAAATAAGCCAAATTCTCTGTCTGATGAAATAATTAATGAATTACGTCAAGTGGACAATCCTTACGCAATAACAGAATTTGGTTATTCTCCTGATAATGAGAACATCTGCATCAGTGAAGAATTAAGAGAATCATTCTCTAATCAAAGGAAAACAGGCATTCATACCCCTATTGGGGATTGGGAAGTGTTAAAATGCAATACTAGATTCGACTCTCTCAAACTGAATTCATCTTCCCCAATTTTCCAGTCCCGATTGAATTGTGTGTCTAACATTTTCGTTAATCTAAATCCAAAAAACTTCAGAGAAATGATGTTGACCAACTACATCAGTGAGAATTTTAATTACAGAGGACTCCCCAGCAAATATAGCTACAGGTTTTCGGAATATTCCTCAGTACACATATTGGTTAACAAAGAAACTCTCAACTTTGCAAAGTCGAATTCAGTCTATTTAACGGAAGTGGAAGTGATGGAGTCAAAATTATACTTAGGTGAACTTCTTCTAAGAAAATCATGGTTCCTGTTCACATTTGACTCAACATTGTACTTTATTTGTCCGGAAGTAAAATATGTATCAAGTACGACTAGAACTTTTGTAGATTCGTTAATCCAGTTTCCTCTCAATGAAAATGAATATTTATCTAAAATAATACTAAGAAGGAAAGCACAGCAATATTTTATTGAAAAATGTAGTGTGACTCACAATATTGCTATTCAAGTACAACCCGATGCCTCGTTGAGTATTGATTACAATTATTTGGGAAATCCATTTAAAAATGAGTACTTTTCAACTTTTTTTCAGAGAGGTTTTAAAGATATTACCCTCGTAGTAATTTCTTTTATAGTTGAAGAATTTTCAAACGCCACAATAGTTGCAGGGCCACAATATGTATTTCAGTATTATGATTTACCATTTATATTATTTTACAAGGATGTCGAAATGAGTTCGCTATGGGCATCAGATGAAAACCCATATATTGCAACTATGATAACAGGAGAACATTCCTACAATTTCGTTTCCTGTGTGGTTTTAGAAGATGAAAGCTTTTTCGAATACATTCGGCCATTTCAATTAGACATATGGTTGGCAATCATTGGTTCAATTACTTGTCTCATTGTTTTTATCCACAGTACATTATACTACTACAGAAATAACACCAGTTTTCCTTTGCTGCTAATATATTTCGGCTATCTTGTAGGAAACGCCCACTCTTTACCATTAAAGATAACTAAACTCCTGTGGATAAGAATTGTCATCGCTCCAACTTTGATTTCTATCATTCTCTTAACACAACTCTACAAAGGAATTGCAACTGCAGATGTGACGGAACCACCTCCCAATAAGAAAATAGAATCCTTTGAAGACTTGATTGATTTGCCATATGTAAAAGCATTCAGTCCTCTTACAGGAAGTGACGACTTCAATCCATCTTATGTTTCTGAGGAATTCCTTAGTACTATACTACTGCAATATTACACTTACAACAAAACCTGCTTCCGAAACTCAATATATTCTCAGGCTTGTAATTTTTATTTATTGGAAATGGAAAATTCTGATAGTGGATTGCAGAAAAGAATTGAGGATGCTTTCCAACTGTGCAATGAAGAACAGTCCTGTGTCATGAACTTCAAAATATTGCAAAATATTGTACATTACCCGGCTAAGGGTACCCCTAGCGACATTATTTCAAAGATTGAAAAATCGCTTAATTTTCCCCCAGGTTTCCCAACTATTTCACCTCAAAAGTGGATTTCTCAATGTCAAAATTCGATTTTTATTGACAAGACTTCAAATTTACACCGTTTTCTGAATGAGTCGTACTGGCATTCAGAAAGTGATGACATTTTTCCCAAACAAAATTTGTACTTTGGTAAAACTAATTTTGTTGGTGAATTTTATGTATCAGCATTTGACAGCTATCAACTGCCACTAATGGATTCATTTTTTCGAAAGAAATCAAGTGTTTTACTACACTCCGGTATTTTTCACTCTTGGCTAGATGCATTGAAAAGGCATAAGTTTTCGGAATGCAAAGAATGCACAAAGAAAACCGTACCACAACATTTAACTTTTCAGAGCAAAAGTATTTCTAGTATATTTTATTCAGCCGTGGCCACAATGTTAATTGCAGTTATACTTTTAGTGCTTGAATTTGTTAAGGAAAGATTCTTGCACTGTTACCCAAAGTACATAATATACCGTTTACCATTTATTATTCCCAGGAGGAATTGAGTATATTTTTGCGATTGCTCTCCAAAACACGTTTCCTGTAATACTTAACATTTGGAATAATAACACAATAAATCGTATTGTACACTGTAAAATTAAATCTTATTTACTTTATTTGTATTTGAACCCGACTTCCTGATGCTCAGGAAGACTTTTTTGATGCAATACATTGATAATATTCATGGTAATAGCCATTGGTAACCATGGTAATAGCCATTGGTAACCATGGTAATAGCCATTGATAACCATGATAATGGCCATTGGTAACCATGGTAATAGCCATTGATAACCATGATAATGGCCATTGGTAACCATGGTAATAGCCATTGATAACCATGATAATGGCCATTGGTAACCATGGTAATAGCCATTGGTAACCATGGTAATAGCCATTGGTAACCATGGTATTAGCCATTGGTAACCATGGTAATAGCCATTGGTAACCATGGTAATAGCCATTGGTAACCATGGTAATAGCCATTGGTAACCATGGTAATAGCCATTGGTAACCATGGTAATAGCCATTGGTAACCATGGTAATAGCCATTGGTAACCATGGTAATAGCCATTGGTAACCATGGTAATAGCCATTGGTAACCATGGTAATAGCCATTGGTAACCATGGTAATAGCCATTGGTAACCATGGTAATAGCCATTGGTAACCATGGTAATAGCCATTGGTAACCATGGTAATAGCCATTGGTAACCATGGTAATAGCCATTGGTAACCATGGTAATAGCCATTGGTAACCATGATAATAGCCATTGGTAACCATGATAATAGCCATTGGTAACCATGATAATAGCCATTGGTAACCATGGTAATAGCGATTGGTAACCATGGTAATAGCCATTGATGTTCTATGGGATTCTATGGTAATAGCCATTGGTAACCATGGTAATAGCCATTGGTATTCTATGGTATTCTATGGTAATAGCCATTGGTAACCATGGTAATAGCCATTGGTATTCTATGGTATTCTATGGTAATAGCTATTGGTAACCATGGTAATAGCCATTGGTAACCACGGCAATAGCCATTGGTATTCTATGGTATTCTATGGTAATAGCCATTGGTAACCATGGTAATAGCCATTGGTATTCTATGGTATTCTATGGTAATAGCCATTGGTAACCATGGTAATAGCCATTGGTATTCTATGGTATTCTATGGTAATAGCCATTGGTAACCATGGTAATAGCCATTGGTATTCTATGGTATTCTATGGTAATAGCCATTGGTAACCATGGTAATAGCCATTGGTATTCTATGGTATTCTATGGTAATAGCCATTGGTAACCATGGTAATAGCCATTGGTAACTATGGTAATAGCCATTGTTAACCATAGTAATACCATTGGTAACCATGGTAATAACCATTGGTAACCATGACAATAACCAATGGTAATAACCATCGGTAACCTTGGTAATAACCAATGGTAAAAACCATTGGTAAGCATAGTAATAACCATTGGTAACCATGGTACAAACTATTGGTAACCATGTAGTAACCATTGGTAACCATGGTGCAAACTATTGGCAACCGTGGTAATAACCAATGGTGATAACCATTGGTAACCATGGTAACAACCAATGGTTCTAATCATTAGTAACCATGGTAATAACCTTCTAATTATGATGGTGTATGAAATGGAACAGTAATTTTCAAATAAGTGATAAAAACGGTCATGCTAAAATAAGTGCAACGCCTCTGCATTTGTTCGTGAGTTAGGATAAATTTATTTTGTTTATTGCAGGTCTTGATATCGAATGCAAACTTTTGTTTCGGTTTACCTATGTACCTCTCTAGCAGAAGATAGCTTTCTTTATTATCGTACTCGCCTTTTGTGAAAACAGTGTTGGTTCAATGATCAAGAGTTACTTCTCTAGTCCCAATGTTATCAACCTCGCATGTGTATTTCCTGCATCGCGAGCTACTAAATATCGAGAAATAATTAAAAATGGGTATCAAATATTAAATAATGGTTTTGTAATTTTAGAATCAGAAATTTGGGCGCCATTTTTCAATTGTTAAGAACTTGCGATAAAAGTAAAACTTAAAGGGTAAACAATTTATGTCGGATTTGCTATTAGAAACTACCTCGAAACCAATTAAATTTAATTTTGTGGATTTACCTCGACTGGAACCTCCTCCAATAACTACTGAAACTCCAATTTTAGCGCCACGTTCTTCTAAAAGTAGATATTGAATATGTTTTATATAGTTTGCAAATTGTACTTATTGAAAAACATTACATTTTTCATTGATATAGCAAAAATTGGCTACAAATTGTAAAACAAAATATTACAAATTCGATATTATTTCCTCAGTTTAGTTAATTTACAAATCTAACTAACCCATTAAAGCTTCAGCTAAGATCTAGAGTAAGCACCAAACCAAACACACATTTTATATGGTAAAAATCGACGGATTTTCTTAATGGTTAAACATGCTCACTTACGACATGTTCTTTTATACTTTGAAATTCAAAGTTTGAATACAGTTCAATTAAAAACTGTGCATGTCACTAAACTTTTTGAGCATACTTTTTGTTTGGCGGATAGATTGCAAAATTTTAATTCCCCACTCATTATTAGCAAAATTTATGCCACAAACGGTTAATAAATAATTTATTTTTCTCTTTATACATTTCCTTAGAGTTCTTCTTTCCTATCCAGGTCATATCTAATAAGGCCAGGATAAACATGGAATACAATTTAATTAAAACGCATACGAATATTTTGCTTCCGTTTTATTTTGCCCTTGGGGTAAAACAAAAGGATAAATTCCAAAAAGTGCTAACTGTATCTGAAATCACATAACTTCAAGTATTGCAACTCACTTTTTTAATGGATTGTCTGTGAGCGGCTTGAAAATCATACACTAACATGTCTTGAAGGCTTTTCAAGCATATAATGATAAAAATGGTTAAGACGTCCATCAAGGGTATTAGAATTATAATATTGTATGGTACACAGACTAAAAATTAAATTTAAAGTAAATATACACTTACCTCTCTCCTGGTGGTCCAAAGAAGTGGATGCTAAAATTAAAATAAAGGACACAATTTTTATATCCAATCTAACCAAAAAGTCATTATCAATGTTTGTTATTTTGGAAAAGGCATAATATATGGCCTTTATTTTAAGTTACAAAATTTTACGTATATCAAGAAAAATTATTTTAAATTTTACCGTATGTAAATGCCACAAGGGCCAGTAAGATAATGCATGTTTTCATTATGTGAAATTTATTAATGACATTATGTCATACGTTAGGAATGCAATTTTCAAATTATTTCTTGTTTCACTTATATAGTTCATTTGTCAACCAATAATAATTAGTGAAACATCAAGACCCTTCGGTCATCAGTGGCTTCAGTTGATACAAATAGTTGTTCCAATTTAAGTCATTAAGCAAAGTTAATTAAGGAAAGTGAATGCAACAAACGCAACTCCTAAATAATCACAGTAATTAGAAATTCGTATTTTGTTCCATGATATGAGAAATATACCTGTACTTTATTGTAGATTTCTTCACAAGAGAAGTATGAAATCGACGATAATAGAAATCACATATTTAGTCAAGTTAATTATGAAGTGTAGGAAAATCCAATTGCATGCTTACACATTTACTTTAAAATGAAATGAAATTGATATTCCTTCATATAATATTGATTTGGACATTTCAACACTTTCATTATCTGAAGTATCTATATTCAATGTCAATTTGTTCATTCTGTTGTGTTCATTAGATAGGTGTTTAAGTGTTGCTTAAATATTTAAAGTTACTAATACATTTCAATTTAATGCTCATGAAGTAAAATGACCTCTTTCCATAGCTAGGTACAATCATCACAATAGCTATAATTATTACTTCTATTCCTAATACAGTTAGCATTAATCTCATTATAATTAACATATTTTGCCTATATTTTATATATAGGCATATAATTAACATAAAAATTAACATATTTTGCAAAATAATTAGAAAAGGAATTCTTAAGTAAATTCACACTTACTCCATATAATGAAAACTGTTTCTTACCGATTGCATCTTTGAAAGAAATATTTTTAGTAAATAAAATACACATTATTTTTTTCATTTACACATTGCTTTTACCAAGTCGACCACCTGTACATTTTCTTCTCATCAAGTTGCAGAGTGAAAATGGCTGAATACTGCAAGTTAATTCATTCTCATACCAAATATAAAATTACGAAACAATTGGTTTGAAAAGGGCTATTACTACAGTTGCGAACCACAGGGAAAGGAACAAAATATTGGTTTTGTACGGAGAGAGGATTATGTACATGTTCAGTAATTGAAAAAGTTGATCAATTTGAGGAAGGACAGAAATTCTGGGTTATAGGTAGGCACAAAGCTCATTTCACGGATTCTGATAAAGTTGCTGTGAATAAAATGAATACATTTGAAATGCAATTGTTTCCAGTTTTAATATTTAGTTGACAGAAAAAACTTTTGCAGAAATATGGCCCGTTGAACGTTGAAGTATTCTCTCAATCGTTATTCTGACCTCCAAGCTCATAGGCATCTACAGTCTCACGGACAACTTAAAAAATCAATCATTATAAAATATTAATATGAAATGATAGTTGTGTAACGTTTTGTTTCATAATTTAATACGGTATATTCCAACAGTTGAATATCATTTATTACGTTAAATGGAAAATGCGAAACATTAGCAAAACTTTTCCGTTAAAACGTTCCGCATAATTTATTATGAGAAATAGCAAAAAAATAATTTAGTATTTATCTGAATTTTATATGAATTTACCTCGATTGGAGGTACCGTCAAGATTTACTGTATGCCCAATATTATTAGCACGTCCTTCTATATATTCAATTCAATTTAAATAAGAAAGTTATATGTCATAATACTTTTTGAAGCATTTGCTGGGGAATTTCCGAACCTAAGCTACAAAAATCATAATATAATATAGCAGATAATATAAAAATATTATTATTACTACTTTTTGTCGGCTTACTTTACAAATCATACCTAGACCTTACGTAAACTTGTGTATGAGGGACAAACGTAAAAGTCAAGGCAAAGAAAACTTTGCATGAGCCGAAAAAATTACATCAACCAATTAATCAATTACATTTATTTAATCTAATTTTACCTCTGTGATCAGCATTCAGAACATCGTCGATAACTGGGAATCCCTCTCGATTGGCAAAGGACCGATTGGCAAAAAATAATTTTCTTCCCTAAAAACCCAAAAGGAACGTTTGGCAAACAAAACGAACCGATTGGCAAACAAAACGAACCGATTGGCAAACAAAACGAACCGATTGGCAAACAAAACGAACCGATTGGCAA
>CM036940.2:87520979-87556649 GCA_020352615.2 Yoshiicerus persimilis
TCGTCAATAACAGTATGTCCAATAGCACCACGTCCTTCTGTGCATGGTATACAGAATAATTAGAAATTCCTTAATAATTTTTGATAAAAATTGCTTGTTGGCGTAAATGCTATAGTATCTCAATTTTCCACTTGCTTTCCACAAAGCGCTTACTTTAAACAGTATTTCTTATTTTCCCATTAGTATTATCTTACCTCGGCCCTCCTCTTTCTTATCAAGGTCATATCTGATGTTGTCATTTTCAGGAAGTGCTATATAAACGTAAAATAGAGTTTAATTAATAAACAGTATATTCGTCAAGTACTACATTGCATATCCAATATTAGCGGCTTCTTTTCTGTACATTTAACAAAGTCAGAATTAAAATTCCTGACCGATATAGTTCATCTACACTACAGTTTTTAAAATATAATCTTACAAATCCTCAGTAGTTTCGACAGTTTAATTTGCATACTAATTAACCCTACCTCTACATTTTGACAATACTAGCATGAGATCTAAAACAGTAACACGCACAGAGACTGAAAAAACTGTTATTGTATTTTACAATATAAGACGCTGGTAAAATTAAAAAGCAATGTATTTTGCCTTTTCACTTTACTAGACATCTAAAATCAATCGCTATTCGTGGATTTCAAATACTAAACGATGTAGCAACATAAAGTTTTGAAAGAGATAGAAATGGTCCTTATAAGTTAAGATATAATGAAAAACGCTAAGATAAAGTAATAGCCATTTACCTGTTTTCTGGTGGTCCAAGCATGCTGAAATAGGAAATAATAACACATTTGTATATTTAAATTGCCAAATTCATAACTTTTAGTAGTTTTCAAAAAAACAGAATCTCTTATTCATACAGACCGGCCGACAGAAAGTTACTTTTAAGTTTTACCGTATGCAAAAACCACAATGGCGAGCAAGAAAATGATTATTTTCATCTCGGGAAATTTTTAAAAGATATTATTTGAAATGTAGACAATCTAAGTTATTTTAAAATCTATTTCTGATTTCATTTATATAGGTCATTGATAAACAAATATTAATTAAGGAACAATTAAGTGAATTGAGCCAGTGGCTCCGAATTGTTATTACTGCTGGTGGTTAGTCCAAAATCAAGTCATTAAGCAAAGTTAATTAAGGAAAGTGAATGCAATAAACGCAACCCCTAAATACTCAATGGTCATTAGACAAACACAAGTGAGAAAACATTGCATATGAATTACTTCCTTCAAAATTATTTCAAGACAACATTTTGTACACAAACATGAGAAGCAATTAGATCTACATATAGTTCATTGATTTAATTAAATCCTTTGTTAATAAATTCACCAGCATTACGAGTTTACGAGATGCTCTATTTTATTCATTTACAAACGACCATGGTATGGGGAATAATATTTTTCAGGCTACATCAACTATACAGTTGAATAAATTCTAAATTAACTTCTTTGGAAAACTTTGTATTTTTCAAAAGGGGTGATATCTAGAAGGCTTTCTACGAAATACCCTAACTAATTGAAGAAGGCTCATTTTTCAAACAATAATTATTACTTGCTGGTCGGCATTCAAATTTTAAAGCCTAAACTTTGATCATCAAAATGAAAGTATTGCTTTTGCATAAAATCGCCTTTTTTCATTAGCAAAACCAGATTTTTACATCAACCTTTAAGAAGTCAACCTGGTGGTAAATATACATATACCCATCAAGTTCAGTTTGTTCTCAATATGCAGCACTGTAATTGCCCAAAACTTTTATTTTCTAAAAACTTGCAATGAGTAAGCAATTCCATTATTTTAAAAAGTATACCCTTGTTAAAATGCATTTATGATATACAGTTATGATTTTTGCTCATGAAATATCTAGGCATTAATGCGGGGCACTGTGCATTCACTTAATAATTAATTGATAATGTTGATATTTTCTTTTTCTCTTTAAAGCAGAGTCAATTTTATGGATATAATATTCGGGAAATAAAAATAGATATGAGAACATAGTTATTATTAAATTGTAGCTTAGGAATTTCTCTAAGCAAATTATTTCATGTTTGCCAGTAATATATTTTTATTTTTAGCACAGTGAGTTTGATTAAAGAAGTAAAAGTAAATATTTGATAAACTAAGTCTTCGAAAATAAACGGTTTGCAAATTAAGACACTTAATGTAATGATGACCAACATAACAGATAACCTTTTGGTAGTAAATGTTTTCGACAAATAAAGATTAATTTTTAAATTGTGTTACAGATCATGGTGGCAAAGATACTACTGTAGGAACATCGATTTTATCGGGATTTAAAGAAGAGGAACAATCACAGCATTCAACGGAAATTCAGGAAATTGAAGTTATAGATTCCCGCCAAATCTTCTCCGAATGTGGAACAAATGATTTTAAATGTGAAATGTGTTACGAAAACCTTCCTACTCTCTCTAGTTTAACAAATCATATGAAAAGCCATTACCGGATATTTAAATGCTCTGTATGTTGCCAAGATTTTTCAACTGAAGAAAACCTGCTTAGACACTTCTGCAAACAAAATCAGGTCCGAGTTCACACTCCCGATAAGTTATTTAAGTGTGATTTGTGTGAGAAAACGTTTGCAATGGCGCAAACTTTACAACATCATTTCAAAACATTGCATATTGACGGATTGAAATGTGGCTTGTGCAACAGACATTTTCTAGGGGAGAAAAGCTTAAAACGTCACGTCAAATCATTCCATAATTCCAAAAAGTCATTTCCATGTGACTTGTGTGAGAAACAATTTCCAAAAATGATCGGTTTAAAAATGCATGTACAATCATTTCATATTCGCCGCGAAAAGCCATTTAAATGTGAAGTATGTGAGAAATCATTTGCCACGAGGTCCAAATTAAGGTGTCACGTCAAAGGAGTTCATGAAGGCCAAAGGCGATTTAAATGTGAGCTATGCGGGAGTCGGTGTCAGGGAATGAGCACATTAAGGAATCACGTAAAATCAGTTCATTATGGCGAAAGGCCATATAAATGTGAGCAATGTGGAGCCGGATTTTCAATGAAAAAAAGACTGAACAAACATTTAGAATATCACAATAGACAAAATCTTACTCAAGAAGCAATTGAGGAAAAAACATCTCAGAACTCAAAATCTTAGAAAATAGATGCTTGACGATGGGCACTTAAATTCCTCTGGTAATTAAAATAGTACACAACGGAATACAAGTATATGATGTATGAAGAAGATTAGGCCAAAATTACAGAAATGCAATTAGACTTTATTTCATTGGCTAATTTACTCTCGAAAATGAAAAATAAAATTTCATTACTCAAGACCAATCTTTATAAAATTTGTTGCCTTTTAAAGATTAAGACAATAAGATGTTAAATCTTTTAAATCTTTATCAGTTATAACAGCCAAGTTCTTTTTTAGAAAATTGTTATAGTACAAACTATATATGGTTAGGTTGATAAACAGTATTTAAAATTATTTTGATGTATGTATACAACAATTTTAACTTATCAATGATGAGCTATTTGGTACTTTTATATTTAGATTCCAGTTTAAAAAAAATAAATCGATATGTAATGTAATTACGATTTTGGGATGTCCTCTATGAACTTCACATGTAGCATTCATTACAGGTAATCTGTAATTCATATTTTCCGAAATTTTATATTAACATATTTTGAAATAAATTGAAATTATGAGCAATGACAGTTTTAGTTAGGGTTCGTTTTTAGTAGTAATGCAAGTCCTATTAAGTTGAACAATTATTGTTTCAATTAATTGTAATTGTTGCCGAACCTACCTAACTGAAATTATATTTTTAGGGTTTAAGCATTGACGACGAAATTACTGGTTTCTACTAAAGTCACAAGGCCAACCTATCAGATGCATCGGCTTCTAATATTCTGTTATGGCGATTGATGTAATCAGATTCTTTTTGTACAATAAGTATCGTACAATAAGTACAAACCGTAAGTACATGCTTACGGTTTGCATACTATTGTCTTCTCTACAAAGGAATTGTTATGCCAAATAGAATTTAGGGCGGTGGGGTATTACTAACTTTTGTGTAGAATCCCTAGATCATTTACATAATAATAGACTACTTAATCCACATAAAATGCAAATAAAAGCATCTAAAAAGTGGTGGTTATAAAAAAGCAAATTATATGTTTTAGTAATATGCGACTTCTGCATAATTTCATGCTTAAAAGCTAAATACTTATTTGAAGGTTCCCTTTGTGTTTGTCCTTATAGATATGAGGCTAATCAGCAATATTGATACAAAGGTATATGACCAGGGTTTGTGAGGGATGGATTTTTTTCAAGTAATAAAAATGCTAATTTAAAATTATTTATCAAGAAACTAAAAAATATTCATCACATCTTACAGAAATTGAATTTTAGCAAAAGTTAATTGTTACTCTTGCTGTTGCATTCTGAGAAAAATATACTTCATTAAACAGGAAAACATTAAAATTATGTATTTCCATTCCGAAAGATTTAGCAGTTTAAAGAAATCATTTATAGATAATTTTAAAAATGCATTCAAAAATGTATTCGGCGAAATGGGGAAAAATTCATAACTTTTATAAAATCTTGAAGTATTTAAAACAATTTCCAAAACCGCATAAAAATTACTACTGCATGCTTACTATATACTCAAAATAGTAATTTAAATATTGACATGTATCCATGTATCTTCAATTACTAAACTTTGGAAAACTTTTTCTTCACCTTGCTCCGGAATTTTACTATTTGTGGCACAATAGAATTACTACATCCCTGATTTATTTATGCTTTAATATAATATGCTATTTATAACTCGATCACTTGAATTAACACAAGGACCTCAGTATGATTGAGAACTTGGTGTTTTTAGTTAGTCATCTGAAGTCAACCGTCACTGTACACGTTGAAGCTAAGCATTTGCATACATTCAAATGGAAAATAATGATGAAAAGTTAAGCGCAATTGATAAATCTGAAGGACGATTTTTGCAAGAGTTAAAAAAAGCTTTGCTGGGTAAGGAATTATAAACTATCTAAATTTATCATTAATAACAGATGTTAATATTATTGAATAATTAAAAAGTCAATTGAAAATTAATTTACTAAATAGTTTCTGGAAATAAATAAATGAAAATGTTTTGAAAGAAATAACCAAATAAAAAGTTTTGATTTCACTAGATAATTGCAACATAACGCATATTAACAAACAGGACGATGAGATTCTACTTCGTTTTTTGCGGTTCGCTGATTACGATGTTGAGGAAGCCCTTTCGTGTATTCAAAGAAGCGACAACATGTTGCGATTGCAAGATGATCTGCTCAGAATTAGTAATCCAGAAGAAATGACACCTCTTTACGACCTTGGACAAAAGGCAGTAATAGTTTTCAAAAAGAGGGACCCTGAAGGGAGGCTGGTTCTACTTTTCAAAGTTCGCTATTGGGACCCAGATGAGTTTGACTCTGATAAGGCCATCATCGCCATGTCCCACGGCTTAGACGAATTGATGTTTAACGTTGAAAATCAAAGAAAAGGTTTCATTGGAATATTTGACCTCACTGGAATCAGTCACAAGAAAGCTATTTATATTGCCTCCAAAGTAACCCGTGAAAATATTATGCTAGGAATTAAATCTTTCCAGGTAAGTATTGCAAATTTCAAACTTGGGTATCAAAGCTGTAGTTTGCATTTTAAAATTAAAATTTTCATTTTCAATTGTAGTATGCTTATCCAGTGAAGATTGTTGCCGCTTACACAGTCAATGTTCCTTTATTTGGTGCTGTTATTTACAATGCTGTGAAATATTTCATTCCCAAGGATTTGAGGGACAAAGTGTACGTCAATTACTCCGGACCGAAAGTGCTCCATAAGTATTTCTCAAAAGATTTCCTACCAGAAAGCGTGTTAGGAAATATCCCCGATGATGTTTGTCAAGATAATGAATTCTTTGATATATTGCGCCGAAAAAAAGATCGCCTCGTAAATTTTCAACTCTAATGCGTATCCAAAAGACCACCAATATTTAATGAATATAAAACATGCCGTAAAATGGAAAAGAATAAGCAAAATTGTAATAAAAAGATAGGAAAAAGCTAGCGCTTTATTAATATCTTTTTTAGGCAATAGCATCATTTTCTAACCGAAAATAAATGCTGGTTGAGAATTGCATTCAAAGGCCGTAGAAAACAAACCACATTATCAGCTCCAGGCCAACAGCTTGGATGATTATGAAAAAACAGTGGTAAACATGAAATGAAATTAGATGAAATCAAAACTCACGAAACCTGGAAATTGGCCTTCTACACGAGAGCTCTTCTGCATACCAACCCTATCCATCTTGAATTCAAAATGTTTCCAGATTTTACAGATCAATTTTCCAGACCTCCTTCATTTATGAAGAGTCAAGTTATTTGTTCTTAAGATGGGCTCTAAAAATCGCAACAGGAATGGGAGGAAATCCTTTTAAACGCTGACTTTCTAGAACTTTTGGAATATGTTGATCGAGCAATACCTTTCATAACGTTCGCAGATCTTTTGGTGTACTTTAACTATAATTAAGCCGAAGATTTCATCAAAAATACAAATTGACAGATTTCATTGACAAACGTCAGATATTTGCGCTCAAGACAAACCTTGATTTCAAAGAAATTTGCTATCAAAATTGTTGAGCAATCTAGTTATTATTTAATTCACAATGAGGAAGACAAAGCTGTGATAGTATTCAACCTGATAGAGAATATTTTACTCACAACACGAATCGTGACGCAATGACAAGAAAATCGACTATCCCACCCTTTAAATCAAGACTTCCATATATTTTAATATTTTGTACGGCAATTTAATCACTTTCCTTCGAAAAAGTCACCCCCGATTTATACCTAAAGTCATTTAACATTTTATTGCTCATTCTCTGGATACTAAATACCAACCAATTTGGTATTTAACTTTTACTGATTTTTTATGGCTTTGGTAGTGCACTAATGCAATGAATTACATTCGCTTGCGACAACAGTGTACCTATACTATTCAATGTTAAGAAATAGTGCGAAAGCTTGACTAAATGATACAATTTTATTTGTAATTTTATAAATTAATTTGCCGTCTGCTGCCATGCATAAGTATTCAGAGATTTAATAAATAATTCATCATTTTAAGTGACAATGCGGTTCATAAGTAATACTTGAATGACTGTACAATACGATGTACAAATGAAAGATATATTCATATCTCCGTGCAATTTAAGTTTGCATGTCTGATAAAATGAATGGTGGAGTTTTGAATGACATTTATAAAGGATATCAAGTGTTTATTGTGTCTAATTTCCATCTGTTCCTAATTAAAATGGATTTCATTTGATGTTTACCTATTATGCAATGCTGTCAGGTGACAGTTATCATTTTACCACACTGAAACATAATGTATTTACAGATAACTGTAGAGGTGAATATGTCACCGCCTCTGAGAGCACATAGTCTACGGGGCCCATAGGCTAGCCTACGATAGCACAAACCCATAGGCTAGTATATGAGCGCACAACATCATTCCGCCTATGAAGTCACATATAATACTCGATGGTACTGAACATGTAAACCTTACTTATTGGTTATCTAAGATTGTAATACAAATAATAATAATTTTAATCAAATGAAATGCATAGAAATAAATTAAGGTACAAATTTGTCAAATCCGCACATGTAAATATAAGTGAATTATTAGATAACTGTTGAAATACAAACTTAGGACATTTTATAAAGTAAGGAGATTTTACTGAAAATGGAAACTAATTTCAGTTATGTTATTTTTACAAATACGTACCGATAGTAGTTTAGCAGCCAGTCTTGCATTGGCAAAGAGAAGCTGAACTGTAAGATTTAGCCGAACCTATTGCTGTAATGTATTTAACCATTGTAGTGGGCCAAGAAGTTGTATCTAAAAGGGTTCTCCAAGCTCCTACTTTGCTTTCCAAAATATCTTTTCAGTCAAATATCCTTATTTTATACTTTAACAGTTACCGTACACTGCACGAGTAAAATTCAAACTACTATACCCTGTTTTCAAATAAAATGCCCTTAGTTTGTATTTCAATAGTTATCTAATAATTCACTTATATTTACATGTGCGGATTTGACAAATTTGTACCTTAATTTATTTCTATGCATTTCATTTGATTAAAATTATTATTATTTCTATTACAATCTTAGATAACCAATAAGTAAGGCTTACGTGTTCAGTACCATCGAGTATTATATGTGACTTCATAGGCGGAATGGTACTGTGCGCTCATATACTAGCCTATGGGTTTGTGCTACCGTAGGCTATGTGCTCTCAGAGGCGGTGACAAATATATTATGATGTATATTATTTGTAATTTGCAAATTCATGAGCTTTTAATTCAATAGCAATTTTGGTGAACATAAACAATTTTTACTCGGAAATGGCTAATTATGTATTGCTTGGGTCAGGTCTAAGTATGTGGTGTACAAACGCCAGTGTACAAAAGAGTCCACTCTGAAATTTAGAAAAATGGGTATTATAAAAAACCTTATAACTTTAAAAAATATTTTTCTATAACGTACCAGGACTCTGGCATTGTGCGTTCTCAAGCTCGCACATATTTGAGAACGTGCGGATTAGCTTTGCAGTTGGGCTGACAAACATTCCACACACAGGATCATAATTCGGAGGACATGGTAGCCCACACTATTATAAAAATAAACGATATTTCATTGTCAGACACGTAATGCACTATTAATCTGTAAAGTTGGTAACAGAAAAAAATCCAAAAATGGTTACATATTTATCTTCTCGAAAGTAAATATCTTTACATCATTATAACACATTGCTTAAATAATAAAATAGTTACTATAATAATATTAGTACTTCAGTAATGAAGAATAAATCAAAGCTATATGAATTATGCAATATTAATTCAGTAATTTGTTTTGCTTAAAAGTAATTTAGTTAACAGATATATTAAAAGGTTAATATTACGGGTGCTCCAGGTCCAACAACTCCACCACCTCCTGGGTTAACTTTCTTTGGTCGGACACCTGTATCTATCGATTTCTGGGCAAATGAAATTCCTACGAATACAACCAGAACTGCGACTAAGATTGCGCCTTTGTACATTTTTCGTCACTTGCTTAATGTTCACCTTCGCTGGAAAGAATCACTCTTTATCGCACGGCACAATAATTAATACAGTGCTCTCGGTATGTAGCTAATGCTTTTTATACCTTGCCTAAAATTTATCAGCCTTTTATGTACTCAAAACAAATTTGCAAACTGAATCAAGAATTCACTTTGGAAATTATAATATCAGTATTACAATGTTACTAGGAAAGCATAATCCTGCTACTGCAGTAATCACAAGTTTCCATGCTGATTTTTTATTCACATCACTAACAAAGCAGACCTGAAATCGCATGTAGTAAAATTATTAATTCTACATTCAAACGAACATACAATGAACATAACAATACTTATGAAGTCTTCTTACGTAAATATAAATTCATTTTTTCAACAAATGGTGGGAAGATCGGCGTTATAACACTTTTTTCACACGACTTTAAAGCACATGAATGTATGATTAGTGCACACTCTGAAGTAACGAATAAAATTTCATAGATCTTGTGTTTATGCATAATTCTATCATATTTTAAATGCATCTTGTAACCAATTTCACAATGATAGCAGTGCTTTACTTTTTTGTGCTCGAAGCCAAAGCTGCTAACTGTCAGGACAGTGATTTATTTAGAGATGTGAGATTATAAACTACAGAGTGTATGTTTCTATTTGCTTTGCAAATACCACGTGTAGTGTGTACTTAAAATGAAGTAAATACATGCTTTCATGAGAAATATCTATAAATGATTTATCTGTCATATTGTGCATATTAAGTAATACCTATTGTATAGAAAGTGACGGTAAGTAACGCATGGAATTTATTTTTCGTTATGCAGGCGCTGGGATGAAAAGCTGTTATCAGGTTCATGGAAGTCCACCTGTTTACTTAAGCATATAGATATTCCTATTTTTATCATTCAAGGAAACAAGTTTAACAACAACGTGTTACCCTCTACTTGTCTTATCAGTCTGTACTATTGTGTCTGCTTGAAAGTTCAATATCCACTCTTATGGATTATGGATTTATAATAATGCTCTGTTACATATACACAATACTTTATTTGGTTCATGCAGTTAAGCGGGAATGGTCAGCAGGACTGGATAAACTAGAAGAATAAAACATTTCATTGTCATTAATATTATCAGTGTCATTCCAAATAAACTTTCTGACGACAATTTTCGTTCATTGGCCGTTTAAGTGAGGTATTTACGTTTTTAAGTTATAATCACATATTTATTTTACTTTAAAATCGTCATGCAAAATATTCTTAATAAATCGTAATTCGAAATACAATGCATTACAGAATCCTGAGCTATTTGCACAGCTAAACTGCTACAAAAAGGATTAAAATGTTTTCTGTCAAAATTCAGCGATTGAGTGGTGTAATTTTTAAAAAGTTGAAAAATGAACAGCAAGCCTTGTCAAGATTATCTCGAGAGAAATATTGGATACAGAAGGGAGAAAACAAAGGAATGGTATGTGAATTAAAATATTCAGATTGGCTATTGATAAATTCTACAAATTCTAGTATAGTGGATAAAAGCACAGACTGTGAAAAT
The DNA here is from genome assembly GCA_020352615.2 of Yoshiicerus persimilis. Taxonomy (NCBI): domain Eukaryota; kingdom Metazoa; phylum Arthropoda; class Collembola; order Entomobryomorpha; family Tomoceridae; genus Yoshiicerus; species Yoshiicerus persimilis. Next base: position 87,531,658 of record CM036940.2, read on the forward strand.
ACTTGCTCAGTTTGTGGAAAAGTATTCATGAATCCTACAGGATTGAGAAAACATAAACTACGAGTGCATGTTGCTAAACCAAAACATTTTTGTGAACTGTGCGGCAGAGGATTTAAAGAACTTTGCCTACTAAAAGCTCACATGTATGTACACTCGAAGGAAAGACCATTCGAATGTGAAGTTTGTTTTAAAACTTTTAAACACATTAATACTCTCAATAATCACAAAAATGTTCATTTGGCTGATAGACAGAAATATAAGTGTAGTTTATGTGAAAAAGAATATCTAACCAAAGGACATTTGGATTTGCATTTTCCCACTCATGCAAATGAAAAAGCTTTTAAATGTGAATTTTGCTCTAAAAGATTTAAACAAAAGAGTTACTTAAGTGAGCACATGTTACTACACACTGGGGAAAAGGCATTCAATTGTCAAATCTGCGAAAAATCCTTTTATCGCTCATCTCAACTTACAAAACACAGAAGAAGGGAGCACATGAAAGCACAGTTCATTTGTCCTGTTGCTGATTGTGGGAAAAAGTTCTTTGAAAGAAGTGATTTAAGTGCTCACAATAAAAAGATACATCTTAAAATTTTTAAGAATAAGAAATTCTCTTGTAATTTTTGCGAAAAAAAGTTCCCCAGTGGATACGAATTAGAAATTCAATCAGGCGAAAAGCCAATTGGGTGTACGTTGTGCAAATCTCATTTTCCATCAACAGGAGCACTGTGGCAACACATGCAACGCCATTCAAAAGAAAGACGCTTTTCTTGTGATTTGTGTGGACAGTCGTCAAAAACATTAGCGGACGTAAATAAACACAAGTTAACACACAATAAAGATTCAAACAAACATATTTGCAATTTTTGTGGCAAAAAATTTTTTGGAAAAAACAGTTTGACCAATCACACAAGAAGCCATACGAAAGAAAAGCCATATATCTGCCATTTCACCAAAACATGCAAAAAATCCTACACAAATAAAGAATCTTTGAAGCGTCATATTCGAATCCACAAAGGAACAATGCCGTTTGAATGTAACATTTGTGGAAAAAAATTTTACACAAAATACGAAGTCAAAGGACACAATCGTCGAGTTCATCAAAAAGATGTTTCTAAAGATGAAAATATCCAGAAATACCCTTGTCAAATTTGTGGCAAAAAATATACTTCAAACAATTTAAGACAGCATATCAAAAGACATGGAGAAAAATCAATTTCTTGTCCTATGTGCAATTTACAGTTTTTCTATATGTCGCAATTGAATAGTCACATTACTACACATACGGGCGAGAAACCGTTCAAATGTCTTAGCTGTGATAAGTTCTTTTCAACAGCAAATAATTTGAGTGTGCATAAAAGAACCCACAGTGAAGAAAAGCCATTTAAATGCTCATTTTGTGACAAATCGTATACAGCAGCCCTGAACTTAACAATTCATCAAAGATCTCGTCACACTAAAGAAAGACCATTTAAGTGCTCACTTTGTGAAAGGAGATTTACTTCGGCAGCAAACTTGAAAAGACATGCGAGTTCTCACATTTGAAATCTAGTAAATTAAAATTATAAACAAAATTATATAATAGATTTAATATAAAAATGTACCAAGTGAGGTAAGCCTACATAACTAAAGTATGCCTTTTAATTATATTCCGTAGGGAGAAAATGTAGTAGTTTATTATGTTAGACTATTGTGAATTCTGTTCTGTTATAAGAGGCGAACAACCTTCTATAGAGAAGGTGTCCAGGGCTCAGGCCACATAATCGGGCTCATTGCCAACTCCCCTGAGACAGGCATTGTTGTTAGTTAATGCAGAGAGGTCAAAGGCTGTCATTAGATGGATTCATAGCCTCACTACACACACGAGGTGTGCCTGATGGGGTTCTGCCCTACTGTACCCGGAATCCCGTGGGACTTGGGCCTCTCAGGTACTATAGTTCCATTACCCCATAGTTAGTTTATCTATCTTTCCATTCGTGCGTCGCACAAACAACCTCTGGCCTTATACCCCAAGCGGGATTCGAACCCACTACCCGACAGCAGACATAGAGATTGATTATTCACGTAAGCCACCTAGCCAGGTATGCTTGGGTACTATTGTGAATTACTTCCATCAAATGCTTTTTCTGCAAATTAAAGTTGTTATGTTAGTGAAAATACAAAAATACAATTCTCATTCTGGGACTATATTTAAAAACTCATTTTGTATTTTATTGAGGTATAACAAAGACACAGCTTTAATACACCATATTCGGCGACAAAGGCAAATCAACAGTAGTACTGAGAAATTTCAATGCTTTTATCCTCTGCTTTCTTACCAGTCGGCATGGATAATTAACAAGTTTAGAGTTCAGAACACTTACTTGTAATACTATAAGTAATAGCTTTTTCTTCTAAATATATGTCAACCGATTTTGGTAGGAGCAAATGTCAAAATTGAATCGAAATCTCCCTTTAAATAAGCAAAGCACCTTAATGTCAAGTATTTTATGGTGATTAAAATATAGCATTTATAAACTTTTTAATCTTTGTTATACAACGCATTTATTATATCCTTAGTTTACAGCTGGCTGCGTTAAAAATGTCGTCATCGTTATTGGTTTAATTAGCTAAAGTGAGAATTATTACATTTAAGATACACCGTTAAAAACAAAATAAACTTGCACGTCGGAATAATGTCACATTTACGACAATATTGAGTTTTTACTTTCAAAAATATACTCTCTGAAGAACAAAGTACGTAGCATGTAGAAATATTGCCCCAGTGTCCCATCTCAATCTTATCTTGTTGTCAGTACATTATCCATATATATGATTTAACATGGTATGCAGTCATATATATAAGGTAATTGACTGGATTGTTCAGTAGCTTTCAGAAAGACAGGAAAAATAGAAGGTCGCCTTATAAATCAAAAACTGAAATTTATTAACATTTACCTACATCATAATATAATTATGAACAATTAGCGTTTCTTACATCGAAATAATACTCCCCAGTTCTAAATAAAGACGCATATTTTGTACCTTAATTCAGCGCTTTTAGCAGCAAAAATGCCTTGAAGCGATAGTATCCCTGGAAAATTATTTCTTTTTCTACGGTATTACTGTATATCAATTTGGGAAATTAAATGTAGCGTGCCTTTAAACAATACTAATAAGATGCTGAATGTGTAGGTAAATATTATGTTCATACCTGAATGTATGAGCAGTCTAGATGGTTCGTACTAGTGCTGATAACTTACATAAAGTCATTATTGATTAATCACTTTAGAAAATGGACTACTTAAATCGATTACTAAAGCCAAATGAATTAGATGTTCTAAAGGAAATATTTATCGGAACGACTAGAGTTTTACAATACATTTCTGTACTATTTAATTCTTCTGTTCAAAGAGTAATGAATACTAGTAATTAATGATTATTTAATTACATTAGTTAATTCATTAGTTAAATAGCATTTTGGGTAACTGGAAAATACTTCGTACTTAGCTAATTCCTCTGAAAATAGCAAAGGTATAGCAATGAATAGTTTAAATTTTTCCATCAAGTTTACTTCACAAATTCACTTTTATTCTTCCTATTTGTTATTATCCAAGTCTACTCATTAGTAGAATCTACTTGAAAGTCCGTTTCATTTTTCATTTTCAGTTACAAGCTACAATGGCTACATTTCCCTGTGGAATGGATAAAATAAGCTTAAAAGACTTGAAATGCACATTACCACAGCCACATCACTCTGTCATCGGTTCTGGTTATTACAGAATAGTGTTATTTGTGGCTTAAATCACACGATAATCAATGAAAATTTTCAAGAAGTACTAACCGTGTATTATTCATAATTGCATTATTCACAATCAAAAGTATACAATGCGGAGTACACTGGCATTAAGGTCTCTGGAAGAAAGCGTTAGAAGTTTGACCTAACAGTCCTTCTAAATCCGTAACTGATTTCGGAAAGTATATCATTCCTTATTTAATTAAACTGAAAAATACTCCAAATAATGTTGGCTAGAGCCGAAGCGGTGAATTAGAAATATTTACTACTGCAGCTGTCAAAAAGGATAAAAATGTTAAAAAACGTATCTATTTTTATACTTCTTAACATTGCTTGCATTAATCTAGCAGTAGAAGTAACATTTCTTTCATGGCTTCGTAAATTGGAAAATGGCTGCCATTTTAACTTTATATTTGGACGATTAGAAGCATCTAGCTTCTATTGGCGTCCAGCAGACAATATGTCCGAAATGGATAATCCGTACACTTTTACAAGGTTGGATACCCTGTTATCTCATTTTCGGCATTCATTGGGTTGCAAAACAGAGGATATAGAATCTTTTTTCACATTTCGCAAATTTATAACTAACCCAAAGTGTTATTTGCGAGAGTCCATCTTAGAGAGAAAATTATCGTCTCCGAGTCTAAAGTCACGTTTTAGCTGTCTTTCTCACATCCTGATTAGTCGTGACCCAACTGACCTTGTTGAATTGTACTTTACAAATTACATTATCAACAATTTGAATGGAATGGATTTCAAACCAACAGCTTATTACAATTTTGCTCGCTACAGTACAGTTCATGTCGTGGTGCGCGATAGATACGACTTAATATTTATAACGTCATATAAAATTATAACGAAAAACGTGCCATTGCGAAATACAATCGAATTAACTCAAGCCGACAAATTCGTTTTTGTGCATGTAGCCAAAACACCTGGATTACGTATCTTGTCTCTTTATGCTTGCCCGGCAGAAGGGGAAAAGTGGGTTTTGGAAACAGTTGATTTTGGATTTCACATTGTGAAGAAATTTCAATTTCATTTCCTTGAATTACCGTCAGATGGAGATTTCAAGAATAGGGCTAATAATCATTATTTAAATTCTCTGCAATCAATCTGCCAACCTAAATTTTACAGTCAGGACAATAACGAATATTTTGCGTTTGGGAAAGATATATTCTTTGAGAAAATGCACAAGACAAAATATTTCATTCGCCTTTCAAATAATGCGATCGAAATGCATTATACATATAGTCTATCTTATGAATTGCTAAAGCATGTTCCAAACGCTTCAATAGTTCGATATGATCAGAAGTATGACGGTAATTTGGTTGGAATATTTTACAATGAAGATATATTTGATAAAAAACAGGAATTCCGGTCTTTTCATTTTCCTACCGGTATCGATGGTTTCAATTTCATTTCATGTTCTACTATGGATATTGAAGATCTTTCCTTTCGGGGATATTTTAAACCATACAACTTGGGACCTTGGCTTTGTATCGCTCTATCAATTTTCACTTTGAGTGCATTATGTCATTTAGTACTGAAATACAGAAAACTCAAGAGTTTTCCGTTCTTGCTACTTTATTATGCTTATTTATTAGAAATCAGTTATTCGTTACCAAAACATTGCGATAAATTAAAGTGGCTGAAATACATTTTGTCCAGTTTTTTACTGATGGGAGTTGTTCTAACAAATGCGTACAAAGGAATCGTTATTGTAGATTTAACGAGGGAAAGAGAAGTAAGCAAACTGGAGTCTATTGATCAATTTGGAAAATTAAATATATTGTCATTTGGTTTTTTTCATGACGGAATCAAGGATACGCAATATGCGTTTGACCCTTCGGTGAAAAAAGAATCTATCGAATCTCTTTGGAATTTGCCGTCATATTTGAACATTCTTTCGTTTACGTTCAATCAATCTACGTCAGATAACCTTGTAATGTTCTTTAAGTGCATGGAAAATGACCTTTGCAAAAAGCTGAATTTTCCCGTCTTTAAAGAACTGTCTGATGAACTTTCTCAAAAATCAAAATTCTTAAAGCCGGATAAAATCACCGAATATAAAAACATGCTAGCAAAAGACCCTATAGGATAAGCCTCCAGCATTGGGCCCCATGACAATGTAAAATCAATTTGAGAGCATTTCGATATGCTGGGCCCGAAATTTTAATTGAGGTATTAAGATATCACCAATTAAGTTTCCTCAATGGCTATAGTAACGTGTGTCCAAGGTACTGGCCTGTACACGGATTAGACATGTATACAAATCATGAATTTTTACCAATGGGAAATATAATTCTCTTTTCCATAGCTACTCAGTGTGTACTGTGTACATCTTTACGGAAACGGTTCCCTTGAAAACCAAAATTCATGTGACAATCATTTACATGTAAACCCAAGGTGATTTTATTGTACATCATTGACACTAATATCAAGACTACTATGGTCGAGTGTTTTTGAAGTTGACATCAAAAATGTATATATGCCATGATTAAAATGGAAATGATCACCCCCGCTGCCCTGCTATTCTGATTTAACGGAAGCTCGTTTAACGGGAAGTTCACTTACATGTACTTCGTGGGCATTTTTTATTAAAAAGAAAAAAATATTTTATTACGTATTTCGCTTTTCTAGAAGTTTAAAGAAAATTGCATTTTCTCCAATTGATTACTGTAGTAAAGATTAGTCTCTAGTTTTAGCCAGCCAGAGTAGTGGTCGGACCGTTTCGTTTATCGAAAATAAACGAAACGGTTTCATTTTTAAACGAAACGAAACGGTTTCATTTTTAAGCGAAACGAAACAAAACGTTTTTAAAATAAACGAAACGAAACGAAAAAGTTCGATTATTTTCGTTTATGCGTAAAAGCTGAGAAATGAAATTCTATTTAGCGCCAGATGCATAAATAATAGTACACTGTTTACTTTGGTTGTTATTTAAAGTAATTTGAAGCTAACATGTTGCATTAAATACTATTTTGACTTATGATCTATAAGGAAAACATATTTTCAAATAGGCTTGACTAATTAATTGATGCATCAATTGAACTGAAACCTACACCTAGGGCACTAAAATGTGCATATCTGCCTTAAAACGCGAGTTCAAAATATACTCTGTAATGTTTGAGCTGAAATGAAGAAAGCACTGATTTACAAACTTGTTTTGTTGGTGATTTTGAAAGACCGAAGGTGATTTTTGCATTTAATTTCTATTAGTATCTGCTGAAATAAAGTTGTCTGTCACTTTTATTAAATTGTAATACCAAATATAGCATAATATTACTTTCCTTCTTTTGATTTAGTTTATTCAATTTGCCTTCCTATATTTGTGTAATAAAGATTTGTCAAAATAAAGCTTTTAATATTGACAGGTCTGTTATTCAACAAAAACCGTTTAATTCGATTCGTTTCGTTTATTTTCAATAAACGAAACGAAACGAAACGGTTTTAAAAATAAACGAACCGAAACGAAACGGTTTTAAAAATAAACGAACCGAAACGAAACGGTTTTAAAAATAAACGAACCGAAACGAAACGATTTTTAAAATAAACGAAACGAAACGAAGGTTTTCGTTTCGTTTTTCAAAAATAAACGAAACGAAAAAATCGCAAATGAAACGAAACGGTCCGACCACTACGTGCACCGTGTTGATGACTTAGTGAGCTCATGGAAGCCCAATGTCTATTACGGCATTTATACTCCTTGGGATCAACAATCATACCCTGCCGGACGGACACTATATGTACTTCCGTAATTATAGTATAAGCAGTTATACATTCACATGTACTATAGTGCTTTAGGTAGAGTCATATCCCATAGTAACTTGGAGCTTAAGGTTTACTGCCATTAAATGGTAGTGTTCCTTCAGTTAAATGTACCTTTTACCATTAGTAAATGCAAACTTTTTTTTGAAAAAATTGGTACTTTAAAACTAAAGAGAGCCCGCACTCAAAATTTTCCCAGTACATATAATACACTCTTAGGTGTATAATCAAAAATATTTCATAATGAAAACATTGTGCGAAAGACCATTTATGATGTCTTGAATGCAAGTAGAAGCAATTCATGATGTTTTCAATGGTAAAGGGCCAATATTTCAATTGAGATTCCTCCTCAACGAAGTTGAGCCCGCACTCAACACTTATCCTCCAGATACATTACAATATATACCTTCAGTGGTAAAAATTTCAAACTGAAAAATATATGCGAACACAGTAAACGCGATAGCCCAAAACAGGGTTCTTAACCTGTACCATCGTTTCTGGCCAATTCGTAAAGATGCTATTAAGGAGAATAGAATTTGCAAAAATTTTGCCTTCATAATTCGACAAAGCGAATTATCACAGCATTTAGTTGGAGAAACCGCTCTTTCTCCCACTGATGAATTTCAGTTTTACGTTGGTAAACCGGAAAAAGTTTTCATGCCTAAAATCGTTGGCATTTCAGTTTACGGTAGGGATTATAAATTGTATGCAAATAGTCTCTATCTCAGAATCCAGAGTCTTGGTCAGTCAGGAATATACCACAAATGGCAAAATTTCAATGTCACTAATGAGTTTCGGTTTTGCAAAGGATGTGGAAAAAAGTGGAAGCCCGTGCCTCTAAATATGCAAACAACCAACATTTCTACTATATTTTTAATATTTATTACGGCTGTTTGCTTTGATGTTTTTGCTTTTACTTTGGAAATGAGAAATACCCTTAAAAAATTTATTAGATCGTTTTGCCAACATTTAAATAACAAAATTGTAGTTATGGCCGTACTTTTTTACAAATATTTTACATCAATTTTCCGGAAATGTTTAGGTGCCTAGAAAACCGAAAATGCACATTAGTACATCACATATATATCAATTTTAAGGATGCTAGTAAGAGGTATTCGGTGTCGTCATGAATAGAATGTCCTCTTGCTAGCATTGCCAATCTCAAATTGTAATTTAATGAATTGTAACGTGTATTGAATCGCTGTAAGCCATATTCAATTAATAAATACTATACTATATATCAATTTTAAGCAATAAAACAAAAATAATACTCCAACTATTAAAAACTTTATTTCACTGTTGAACACTAAATGTGATGTCCACTAAATTGTCTGAAAAAACTCAAGAAATGAAAATCTAAATGTTTCTTAATGATGTCTTTTTAAAATTGACCACTGGAGTTTAGTCGATTTGAAATTAGAATGTTCGCAACACGATGATCAATTAGAATATTACCCTCGGAAAATTGTTAACGGCCGACAAACATGTCCCAAAATTTTGGTCCTTTAATGGCATTCAATTCATCCCGTTCCGGGGTGCAAAAAAATCAAAGTTTATACTAGAAGTTGAACAAAATTTGTATGCGCTTAAAGTAAAAGTAAAAATGACTGTAAACAACGGAAATATATTTTGCAACTAATTTTGATTTTAATAAAGTTATTACACACATCTATATAACTTAATATGTCTGGGTGTAATAATGCTCATCAATATTTTCACTACAGTTGTATTTGCTTGTTTTAACAGTAGTTGATTGCCATTATTTACTGTGCTTCCATTTCCTTTAGGCCGAGTTAAAAAAACCATTGATCGGCTATTGGGCCGCTTTCCCGTCACGGTGAATGAATCCAACAAAAGATTCCTTCATGCTGCACTAATCGATCATTCAAGCGTGAAGAATTCTTATTGTTCCACTTATGCCCCATGAGACCATCTTTTGTTTGATTAATTGGCAGTGAGGGAGAAATAGCACGTAAACCTATCAATGGTTTTTTAACTGGCCTAAAGGAAATGGAAGCACAGTATATACAAACAAATAAGACTACCATATACAATGATATTACAATCGATTGACTGCTTCAGCGAAATTAATAATTAATACACAATGGTGCGGTAACTGGGATAGTAAAGAGATGAAAGTCCATATCTTGAGTAACCGTAGTACGGATAACTACGGTAGTACGACCCGACTCCACTTGTGAGGAGTAATAGCTTTCCCTCTGCAAAACAATCAGATGCATTAGTTACAAACTCTTTGTGGAAGTACGTTTATGGTTCACAGTAGAATGTGTGGCTAACACACTTAATCATTATTAAAACTGGTAGCGTAGTAGAGTTTTTTGTGCAGCAACACTATTTTCACTACTAAGGAGACTTTTTAGCTGGAAAGTTTAGTAATTATTCCAATGAATAATTTTTGACATTAAAAGTAGTATATAAACGTTGTCAAACAAGGTGAGGACAAAGTGATTATCTTTTAACACATTCTCAATAAAATGATTACCTCTCTCGAGTGTTCCTATTCCCTTTCCAGGAGTCTGTGGGGTTTCACGTCTGTACCCTTTAGTATACATCACATTATTATTCATTAAAGCAGTTAATAAAATTAAATATTGTTTCGAAATGTGCTTGGTTTATTGTCAATAAATAATTAGAGGACTTGACAAGCAATAAATTTTATCCCTTATTGTTAAAAACATAGCAATAAAATATTCTTCATGAACAACGAGGATTTTAAAAACATTTTTTCAGAATATTACCTCAAATGTGTCATATTAGGATACAAGGAAATGTGGAAATCAAAAATATATTGAAGGGAATCAAACATCCACTAGTTATTTTAGATAAAAATGTAAATGAAACAATGAACTTACTTCCCAACTCCTGTGATACATAAGGTTCATCTATTTGCGAAATCAGAGTTGATTATTATTGATGTATAGGTAAATTATGAACATTTAATATATTGTATAATAATTATGTAATTTCTGTAAGATGTTGAAGTTTCCACTTACCAAAACGGCGTGTTTGAATACTACTGCTATGGCAGACCGCAACCATAACAGCTAAGATGCCTAACAGGATTAAAACCTTCATGCTCCCCTTTAGGATAATTAGCCAACAAATGTATTTTCTGTAGTCTTCCTTACCCGTTCAATTAGACAAAGCCTGCTAGAATAATAAGTTTTCGAAGAATTTGTGGTATTTATACAAATCTAAATCATTGAATAATCAAAAGTAATTATTTTGCATTCTCTTAGTTAGAATTATCAAAATCCGGTTCAAAATCAGTAATAGGATATTTGATGAAAGTTCTACCTACTAAATCGGTAGTCATGTATATTATATTGATTTTAATGGTCGTCAGAAATAATAAGATGACAGTTGGGAATTATATGTTTACAAGAAATCTAGCTTTCTGTTTTATCACCCTGGGTGCTTAATTACCACATGCAATTGTACAAATTAGGTAGATATTGTAACATTAGAATAGGGTAATTGAAATGCGACAAAGTTCACAAATGAACTAAGACCAAAACTATTTACTATGTTTGTACCTATAAGACAAAGCAAATTAGCGAAATCACAATAAATACTTGTTAACCTTTAGATAATAAATTAGGCATATTGTTTCGTAAACAATGATAGGATTATTGTAATAATATCACAATCAAAAAATTTTTCACAACTAATCGAACAGTACGTTAATTAGTAAAATAGTTTTCAGTTACAATGAATAAACACTAGGCAAGTGGGGAGTATCCAAATAACAAAAAAGTGTGTTGGTCAATTGTTTTCTATTGAAATACCGCATAAAAAACCAACATAGTAACCCTGACGTATTATAGTGTCCACTATTTTTGACCGCCCAATGTGCCCAAATAAGGATTATTGGGCAACCACTATTTCTAAATGTGCCATTATTGTTTGAAGGTGGCATATCTTTTAGCCATATATTCAGCGGGTAATCAATTCGAACTCGGTTACTATTTCGAAATATATGCATGTGGATTAAAAGTGAACAATCAAATCTATTAAGGCTAACTTTAACTACCTATTTTAATTTTTTTAGTATTTTTTCCTTTTCAATTGTACTGTACTTAGCTTAAATTGAAATTCAAAGCACGAACTTTTACACTTTATCGAAAGAATTTCTTGTTCGGATGCATTGTACAAATATGATTACTATTACTAAATGTACGCATCACGAATTCACGAAGCAATTAACCATTTAAACGCGTATATTTAATTAAGTAACTGTTTTCATAGGTAAACTTTTACTTCATTGCGGAGTAATCAATCATCTGGTTTCCATAATCCTAAAAATTCTTACAATAAAGCCTACTGCCGAAAAGTGTACCTTTGTCATAATGAAATAACTCATTTGTATATTTTACACAAGAAATTCTATATACCTATACTATTTACTTGCACAAGCTTTATTAAAAGTAATGATTACATTATATGTTGCAACGGATTTAGTGTCCATAAGGTATAAATAAATCTTACAGATTGTAAGGCTAAACTTGCACAGGAGGTTTACAATTTTATGTTTTTTTCATTGGCCAGTTTTTACTGCTATGATTCGGTTAAGGTTAATAATCTGATTAAGTATTTGTAGTTAGAATTTACATATTATCTATAATTATATGCGCATTTTATTCCTATAATGCAGAGCAGATATTTTTAACAATTAAGTATGATTGCACGTCATCGGCTTACATACTCTCGTAATATTAATGTATTACTATATTCGGAAATTACTTGGTTTTGCTCAGGTATAATTTTATTACAAAAAACTGTGAATGTCGAATTTGTCTGCAGAGTTATTGCATGAGAATTTGCTATGTTAAAGGATTTTATTTTTGTATTCACAGATATATCTATTTCTGTTTTTGATAACATATTTATTAGTATTGATTTACTATATTTAGTGCATGTCTGTAATTTTTGTGTTCTCATTTCTAGTTACATTATGTTATGCTGGTGGTGTAAATGTATGGTTATAAAAGATTATGCCATTAGGTTGTTTTCTACAGGTTCTATCTACTTTCTTTTTAGTTACCAACCAGTAAGGACTTTCATAGTTCCTCTAGTTATGCCAAGAAGAAATTTTGGTGCAGTTTTCTTACTAATTACTGCATCTATTCCTATGCGAAACTCAGCACGTCTGCAAGACAACTGATAAGCTCGGATATATCTAAAATCTGCATCACCTGGCTTTGAATTCAAATTCAGATTTTTTATCATGGAATTAATATATTTCGACATTTTCTCCGCTGCTCCAAGAAAAATTACCCAAAACAAAGACAGTAAAACTGCATAGCCAGTGCAAAACACAATAAAGTACGTGGAATATGTATTGCGGAATTTTATAGCAAGTACAATGCAAAGTAGCGTAGTGCGTATTATTCCTGCTTGAACTGGCATAGTCGCTATCTGGACTATATCATATACTAAATAAAAAATTAATCGTAGCATTGTTGCGTAATGAATTAAAATATCTGTCGAACGTGCAATATTCTTTGTTTTGTAAGTGGGCCTGCCAAGCCTGTAAAGAAAAAGAATTAGGTACGTCAGGTTTTTACAATACAGTAAAACTGTTTCGCAAATAACTTCATTCATGTTCACGAGGGTTTACAAAAGGAAAACTCCTTAATATGATTGTTCAACTCATGTGTAGTCAATTCATTGAAGAGTCAAACTCTTTACAAGACGAGTAGATAACGATAACGATCAAGAAGAATAGAAATTTAAAAGTATGTAACAGTGGAGGCAGAATGAGAACCAAAAATTAGATAATTTTATTATGTATTTGAACTTACGTTAATTCTTTGGCTGTTGTACTGAAGAAGGCGGACCCCATGATAGTGAGGTGAAGGAAAAATGTAGAGCAAAAAATGCAGCAATAAATTAGCCAGTATAAAATTGCAGCCATCCCGAACAGAACGAAATACGATTTGCATGAATTTGGTAAAAAACAATAGAGGAACAGTGGGGAGTTGTGCCTAACAAGAAATACAATTACTAAAAGGAGTGGGAGTAGAATTGTGCCTAAGTTTGAAAATTTCATAGCTAATTCCACCCAGATGTGCGAAGTCGTCTCATTTGTTTTCCAATACTTCTCTGAAAGACAAAAGGAAGCTTCAATATTAGGCATTAAATGTATTTTACCTTACTATACTATAAACTGAGGAGAATGTAGTAATGTTTATAAGACTGTAGGTTTTAGGAAATATACAATAAAATATCTCTGTAATCTATATATGACTCACTACATTTCTTAAATGCATTGTTTAGGAGTGTAGCATTAGAAAATCAAAAAATTGGAACCCCACATCAGAGATTCATTATATTATTGGTCGCAATTGGTATTTTGAGAGGTGGCATACTTAATTATGGCAGAGTGATTATGGGATTTTATTCTAAATAAAGTGAATATTTATTTGCTGATAATTATTTACAAGCATTAAATTATTATTTAGCTATTTTAAGCTATAAGCTAACCTTCAAAATGGCATATATTTTTAATGGTATCTGTAGTTGCGTCACATAAAATTGGTCCAAAGTAGACGATGAAGAAACAAACGAGGGAACCCAACAATGATATACATGTAGCAAAGAAAGTCAGGATGTACAGGACTGATGTGTCTCCAATTACACTCAGAACGATAAACCGGATTAAAAAAGTTAGAGTTAAGCAGAAAAAAAGAATTTTATGCAACGTGAAAATAAAAAGTTTTTTCTTGGATGTTTCATAGCGTAGAGCACAATCTTTTTCACACCAAAACATAGGGATAGCCCCCAATTTATTACCCAAGTTAACAAACTGGGCGAAGCATTTAAGGGTCTCTGTGGATATTATATGTGATGGTTTCTGTTTTCCCATTCTTCCTAATTCAATAGACTTCATTCAGTGTTAGAAAACGGTAGAACTTCTTAAAATAGTTACACTGACCGTCAATACTATACGGCAAGACGGCGGCTTACTAGGTTTAGACAAATAATAATACCTCGATTTTGACACCCGAACTACCCATGAAAGTTTCCTAACCGTTAACGTTGAAGATTTTACAAAGAGATTGTAGACTTCTCTTTTCAAAATTGCTTGAGTTGTTATAAATTCAAAAATTGACTTCGACTTGAATTGCTAATAATTACGGAATAAACTCTGCGAATGTGTATTATATGTGATTTTTTGGTATACAATTTGCAGTTTCAATCATCAAATTATGTCGAACATATACCCTGTATTATTAAGCAGTCGACTTTAACTTTTCTTGTGATCTAATTATAGTACACAAGTGGAACTGTATTTTATGAATTATTGTGGAAAATACAGAAATTTATTACTTAATGCTCCTTCATTGCATATTTGACAGGGTGGCTAAAATTATGCCCTAAATGACCCAGAGACAATCAATGGTGAAATCCGACCTCTAATAACTCAGCAGATGTAAGGGTTATGAGAACGAGAGTTACAGATTTTGAAAGAGCATACATTTTTAGAGGACCAAAATCCTTGTGGTGTAATATAAAACAAAGGTCTTCAAAAAAATCTCAGTTTTCTGTTTTCTCTGAAGCAGTAAGTATCGTTATAATCTTTTCTTTCTAAAGAAAAACAATACGCAGTTGTCAAAACCCTTATTCTGTTCTAATTTTTGCAGCTGTAATTTTCCTACGCGTTCTACGACAGCAGTATAAAAGAAGGCTGTTATTTCTCAATGCTGATTCAATGTTTGACAGTACACATTAATAACATAATTCCCATTAATAGTACGAATTCGCGTAAGAATGGGATGATTATTTCAGTAAGCTTTGTTTACCAGATGCTGGTTCACAGCAGCAGTAAAATAACTTCAATGCTGCTATTCAGATAAATAATCGCAATTTTGCTTCCTGTTCATTTCGGTAGAGGTATTTTTAAAAGTATATTATTACTACAAATAGCTACATATTATTTTAATATGTACTCCAGACCTAACATATAACATGAGTACCCACATGAGTAATAAAAAACAAATAAATTATAAACCACCGAATTTTTGGCGTATTCTAAATATTTTCTTTTTATGTTTTCGATTGCTGTTTGGCTTACCCCAGCTCAACTCGAATAATGTCTAAAAAATGTAAATACCAAATGCATGAGCTAGAGCATTGAAATAGATTTAACCGAGTCGTATATTTTAAAAAACTTTGGCATTCGGCATATCAATTATGAAAATAACTAGTTATAGTATTTAGTATAGGCCCATTTGGCCTAGTATAGGTTTATTAGTATAGTATAGTACATTTAGTATAGTATAGGCCCATTTGGAATATAATGCTTTAAGTGTTGATGTAGTTAAATATTGATTGCTGAGCCATTGTAAAAACTTGTGGAATCATAATTTTTCCAAATATGAAATTTAATTTTTGATAATATGAACAGACACCAAGCTTACAAGCTCCATAAAGTAAATAAAACATTGCAAAGCTAGATGCTGGTTCCTGTAGTACGTAAAAGAATTAACTTTGTCAGCAAGTAATTATATGTCTTGCCATTGCTATTAAAGAAAACAACATTCCTAGTGTAACTGACAATAAAATTAGTGGAAAGCGTGTTTAAAATAAATAGTGGCCAAAATACTAAATACTAAATAATAAATAGTAGATACCAAAACTTCTTGAAAGGTACTCGATCTTATCGGCTTGACCAATCAACAAGGTAAATGTACAGTCATTATTTTCATAGGTAAACTTCTCCTTTTCCTTCATTTCCTCCGAGTAATCAATCAATCTAGTTTCCATGATATTAAAAAAGGCTTAAAATTAAGCCTACTGCCGAAAAGTGTGCCTTTGTCATAATGAAATAATTCATTTGTATATTTTACACAAGAAACTCTGTAAGATACTATTTACTTGCACAAGCCTTATTAAAAGTAATGATAACATTATAAGTTGCAAAATTTTAGTGTCCGTAAGGCATAAATAAATATTACAGATTATTCTGTAAGGTAAAAGCATGTACAGGTTTATAATTTTGTCTTTTAGGTTTACATTGGCTAATTTTTAGTGCTATAAATTCGGTTATGGTTAGCAATCGGATTGAGTATTTGTCGTTAGCATATACATTTTATTTATAATTATATGCGCATTTTATTTCTATTATTTAGAGTAGATATTTTTAGCAAAAAATTATGATTATTGCATGTCATCGGCATACATACCCTCTTAATGTTAATGTATTAGTATATTCTGGCAGTAAATTGTTTTGTTTGCATACTTATTACAGAAAGCTGTGAACGTCGAATCTGTCTGCAGGGTTATCGAGAATTTGGTATATTAAAGGCTTTTATGTTTATTCTATATTCACAAGTATATCTATTTCGGTTTTTGATAACTTATTTATTAGTATTTGTTTACTATTAATCAGTGATGGGCACATCACATCAAAATGTGATGTGGTCCACATCAATTTACCTTTGATTAACACATCACACATCACATCACATCACTTTTTTCCAAAGTGATGTCACATCACACATCACATCACATCACTTTTTTCCAAAGTGATGTCACATCACACATCACATCACATCACTTTTTTCCAAAGTGATGTCACATCACACATCACATCACATCACTTTTTTCCAAAGTGATGTCACATCACACATCACATCACATCACTTTTTTCCAAAGTGGTCTCACATCACACATCACATCACATCACTTTTTTCCAAAGTGGTCTCACATCACACATCACATCACATCACTTTTTTGCAAAGTCATTTCACATCACACATCACATCACATCACAAGTTGACGTGATGTGATGTGAAATGATGTGACATCAAATTACACATCACACCAGAATTCTCGGCAAAAAATAATGTTTATATATATATGTATGTATGATATATGCTAAAGTGATTGCTAATTCTATGCTAAAGTGACTATAAACCCGATTATTATCACTTTCTGATTGGTTTTTTAATCGCTCTGACTGCGCTTGCCTCTCAACACTATTGTATTTGTAGAGGTCAAGGAGTGCCGTCCGGCATTTCAGAATGCCCAATACCCAATAAGCAAAAAATTATGCTATTTTCAGGCAAAAATCTCAACACTATCCTCGCGACAGCTAAATTAACATAAACCATTTCAAGACTGGGTGTAACAAAGTATCGTAGTCAATATATGGTAAGTAAACTGAATAACATGCAGATAACCAAAATATTGACCTTACACTGAGCCTTAACAAGATCTAGGCATATTCGAAGTTTGAAATCATTATCTCAATCCGTGCCGAAGTTACCACATTGACAGACAGACAGACTGTCACGGGCATTCTCTTAAAGTACACACCAGCATCAGTAAAATGTTGCAAGGCTGTCGTGGGGAAGTGTTACTTAGTTCTGTTCTGTTGTGTATGGGCTATACAGGGTTGACCCTAACTAACGCTCCATAGGACGAAAGACTAAAGCTGGCAACAATGCAAATTATCAGCTGAAATACAAACCTAATTGAGCAGGTAAACATCGGAGCACACTATTCACATTGTCGTAAACGTTAGTCTTTTGTCCTGCGCAGCGTTACTTAGGGTCAACCCTGTATTATGGTTAACTATTATAACATACATTGAGGAGATTGTAACTGAGCTTTGGTGCATGCGTGTTGTATTTGTATACTGTATTCAGTTTCGAATCCTGCATACACAACACGTCTAC
The DNA here is from genome assembly GCA_020352615.2 of Yoshiicerus persimilis. NCBI lineage: Eukaryota > Metazoa > Arthropoda > Collembola > Entomobryomorpha > Tomoceridae > Yoshiicerus > Yoshiicerus persimilis. The sequence goes on from CM036940.2 coordinate 87,549,910, forward strand.
TAATATACGCGAAACTCTAGACTCTGTAATTGAGTCTCCATTTCTGAAACCGGTTGACCGTTGACACCATCGTCGAACTTGAACTTCTATTGAACCTTAACTACCAGATAGTTTTTGAGTTATCTCTTAGACAGATTGTCACGGGTATTGGCGTAAACTACTCATTAATGGTCTCTGAAAATAAATATAATCCTCGTCTCTAATAGACTGTCACGTTTAACATAAAATTGTAATCATTGCAATGCGTGTCGACATGTGTGATGTTTGATGTGGACACACATCACATCAAACATCACATCAAACATCACATCACTCTTTTCCAAAGTGATGTCACATCACACATCACATCACATCACTTCTTTCCAAAGTGATGTCACATCACACATCACATCACATCACTTCTTTCCAAAGTGATGTCACATCACACATCACATCACATCACTTTTTTCCAAAGTGATGTCACATCACACATCACATCACTTTTTTCAAACTGATCTCACATCAAACATCACATCACATCACCAAACTTCGCTCGAAAAAGTGCTCTAACGTGACCACATCAAACATCACATCAAAAAGTGATGTGATGTGCCCATCACTGCTATTAATAGTGCATGTCTGTATTTTTTGCGTTCTTATTTCTAGCACATTAAGTGGATGGTGTAAATGTATGGTTATGAAAGGTTCTGCCATTCGGTTGTTTCTGTATACTTCTATAAGTAAATACTACTTTCTTCTTAGTTACCAACCAGTAATAACTTTCATAGTTCCTCTTGTTATACCAAGAAGAAATTTTGGTGCAGTTTTGTTGCTGATTACTGAATCTATTCCTATTCGAAACTGAGCACGTCTGCAAGACAACTGATAAGCTCGGATATATCTAAAATCTGCGCTACCAGCCTTTGAATTCAGATGGAGATTTTTTACCATTGAATTAATATATCTCGACATTTTCTCCGCTGCTCCAAGAAAAATTACCCAAAATGAAGATATTGTAACTGCATAAATGATGCAAAACACAATAAAGGACTTGGGGAATGTATTGTTAAATTTTATAGCAATAACAGTGCAAAGCAGTATACTACGTGTTATTCCGGCTTGAACTGGCATAGTTATTATTTGGACGATATCGTATATTAAATAAAAAGTCAATCGTAGCATTGTTGCCCAATGAATTAAATCACCAGTCGAACGTGTAATATTCTTTGTTTTGTAAATGGACCTTCCAAGCCTGAAAAGAAAAATAAATAGGTATGTAATGTGTACACATAATGTATTAAAGCTGTTCCGCAAATAATTTCATTCATGTTTCCGACGATTTACAAAAAGAATCCTCTCTAAACAGATTGTTGAACTCAAATCGAGTCAGTTCATTGAACAGATAAGCTTTTTATAAGACTAGTAAATAACCATAACATCGTGAAGAATTAAAATGTCTTAAAGGTGAAGGTAGATTGTGACCCAAAAAATTTAATTTTATCTTGTATGTGAACTTACGTTAATTCTTTGGCTGTTGCACTTAAAAATGCGGACCCAATGACTGTGACATGGAGAAAAAATGTAGAGCAAAATAGGCAGCCATAAATTAGCCAGTATAAAATTGCAGCCATCCCGAAAAGAACAAAATACGATTTGCAGGAATTTGGTAAAAAACAATACATGAAAAGTGGATTGTCGTGCCTAACAAGAAATACAATAACTAAAAGAAGTGGGAGTAGAATTGTGCTTGTGTTTAAAAATTTCATAGCTAATTCCACCCAGATGTGTGAGGTCGTCTCATTTGCTTTCCAATACTTCTCTGAAAGACAAAAGTCAGCGTCTTTAATATTAGGCAATTAATGTGTTAATTTTGAGGTGTTAAAACCATTTGTATTTGATCGCATATGTGACATATTTTTCAGTAGGAATAAAATGTAGGGTCGGATGTTAATATTCGTCAAAATAGTAAATAGTGTAACCTGGTGTTTAACATTGTGCAAAGTTTTGCAATTGAAGGAGTCATTATTTTTATTTTTATTTTACAGAGTAAACAGTTTTTGCTAAAAAAACATTGAAAATGAGAATGAAAAAATTGACAGTGGCAGTTGGATCAGTATAGACGAAACACTTGCTATAGCTTATAACTTTTAAACCTGGTCTCCTAAGATCTTAACTTTGTATATAAATTCCTGACAAAATTATCTTTTACACACATATCATTTATATCAATGATTGATATCGGAAATTGCAGCTACTACCAGAACAGAAGATTTCAACGTGTAAATGTTGAAAATTTTTTATTTCGTGCTTACTTTCTCCTATAAATTTTGAACTCTCTTACCTACGATAATGAATGTATATTTGCATTTTTGATTTCTAATGTATGCATGCCACTAATATCGGGGATTGGCTTTTGCTGGCGTCAAGTGACAGGCAGGCTCATACCGAAACAACAAATTGTCATTCTACTCGTGTTTTTATAATTTGTCCTTTATTTTTGCCTTTTTTATTGAGCCACAAAAACTAAAGGAAATTAAACTTATTGTTGAAATTGCTTACCAAAAAGTGCGCCAAGAAGAGCTTGCTTGACATGAATGAAATGAAATCGCAAAAAATGGCATAGGAATTTGTTATAATAGAATTGAGAGGGTAAGCGGAATTTTTTACAGGTACCCCTAATACAATCAAGTTTAAGGTGCTCGATTTTGTGAAGAATTCAATGAACCTAATTCCTTGAGAATACCTAGCTTATAAGGTAAGGTTCAAAGAATATAGGAGAATGTATAGAACGATTTAAAATTTATTAACATTGAAATAATGCGAAAGTATTTGAACTTTGATTCCAACCAAATACAATCCCTGATATTAGTGATATGGATATTATAGAAGGATATTTTTTTAGGAAGCTATACAAAATATTTCATGATCTTAGGTGAACGGGTTGGTGAAAAGTTGTAAAGTTTCTTTTAAACTGGTGCACCCGGTATTTTGGTTTACCAATAAACTGAGAAGAATGTAATGTTAGTAATACAGTAAAATATCTACGTAATGTATATGACTCAGTAATATTTTTTAAATTCATTTTTCAAGACTGTAGCATTAGAAAAATAAAAAAATTGGAACCCTATATTTGAGATTAAATATGTTGGTGCAATTGGTATTTTGAGTAGTAAAATACTTTAGTATGGCAGAGTGATTAAAAATTTTATTCTAAAGTTTATAGAATTTGCCTGTACTTGTAGTTAATTATTTAAAGCATTAAATTATTATTTACTTATTTTAAGCTAACCTTCAAATTGCGATATATTTTTAATTGCATCTGTAACTGTGTCACATAAAATTGGTCCAAAGTAGACAATGAAGAAACAAAAGAGGGAGCCCAACAATGATATACATGTAGCAAAGAAAGAAATGATGTACAGTAATGAAGTGTCTCCAATTATACTCAGAACGATAAACCGGATCAAAAAAGTTAAAGTTAAACAGAAATAAAGAAACTTATGTGACATGACGATAAAAAGTTTTTTCTTGGATGTTTCATAGCGTAGAGCACAATCTTTTTCGCACCAAACCATAGGGATAGCCCCCAATTTATTACCCAAGTTAACAAACTGGCCAAAGCATTTAAGCGTCTCTGTGGATATTATATTTGATGGTTTCCGGTTTCTCATTCTTCCTAATTCCATAGACTTCAGCGTTAGGAAATCCTGTTGAACTTCTTAAAATAGTTTCACCGCCTTTAAATACTAGACCGCACGTAGGCTGACTACATTTAGACAAATAATAAAATATCTCGACTTTGACAACCGAACTATCAAGAAAGTTTCCTAACTATTAAACTTAATGGTATAGGTAGACTCCTCGTTTCAAAATTGCTTGAGTTGTAATAAATTCAAAAATTGAAGACTTGAATAATTGTTAATAATTACGGAATTTAACTCTACGAATGGTTTACTATGTTTTTTCTTAATATACTATCTACAGTTTCAATCTTCAAATGTATGAGGACCATACACTATGTGTTTTTATAATAGAACAGTATTTGCTATAATAGTACAAGCCGCCTTTCCTTTTTTTAATAAAGCGGATAATGTAGCTGCAATCGAGTTTATCTTTCCTTGTATATTCCTCTATTTGACCTTTATTCACAAGTGGAACTGTTTTTTCTCAATTGTTATTGAAAATGTTGATTTCTTTTATTCATCGAACATTCAGTGAAAAGAACTCATGTAATAAATGTCCTAAGTGACTTTTGTATTATACCGCCTTTTCTGTTTTACCCTAGATATGCATCTATTACGACAATCATCTGAGGAAAGGTTAATCGTACTATCTGTAGTATAATGTATGATCGGTACAGAATTATAAAAATTATCACAGGGAAATGCGACAAACCCCAGAGAAATTTTTGTCCTTGTGCTTGTGCCGTTTCAGTATCCGCCGGTTGACTAGATCTGAAGTCTACTTATTTAATTGCTTTCGACAACCCCCACTTATTTGGAACTGACTTGGACGGACCTGAAATTCCAAACTTGAAACTTCAGGAAATAATTCTGGGAAAAATTACGACGTTGATTGAGAATGTTTCTAATATTCGTTTTGATAGTCACGTTGTTATATTACGTTCTTTTTAAATGAAAGCCAAACGTGGATTCAATCGTTTTCTCATTCTTCCAAATTCCGTAGACTTAGACGTTAGGGAAACTTCCAAACTTATAGCAGTATACGAAATAACGACTGGCTAGGTTTAAACAAATAATAAAATACCTCGACAGTGAAAACCGAACTACCAACGAAATATTCCTAGCCATTAAATTTAAAGCTTTTGCAAAAGAGATTCTAGACTTCTATAGGTACTTTCAAAATTGCTTGCATTGTACATCAAAAAGGAGTTTTAATAAATTCAATATTTAAAGACGAATTGTTAATAATGAAACTCTAAGAATGGCTTACTGTGATATTTTTTTGTATACTATCTGCAGTTTCAATCACCAAATTATGTCGAACCCTGCATTTTTATCCTCAAGTACAGTATTCATAAAACAAACCTCAAAACAGTCGAATTTAACTTTCCTTGTAGTCTATTTGACATTTACTATTCACAAGTGACCGCATTTTCTGATTTTTTGTGGAAAATGCAGAAATTTATTGCTTAATGCTCCTTCATTGTAATGAACCCATGTTAGACAGGGTGGCTTAAACTGTCAACCCAAAAATGAGTGTTAATAATATATTGACAACCTTTTGCGACACACGATGCCCATGTAAGCGGCCAACTATCAAAGTTAGCCAACAAAAGAATGGCTTTATGAAATATGTCTTAAAGCTTTGTCCAACGATTCAGTCAAATAATAACTAAATATAAGCTAATACTAAGTTATGTTCATATTGAGACTTAATTATCCAATTATAGAATTAAAAGCACCTCTAATTTTTGTATTGTAAGCTGCCACTGCGATACGTTAGTCATCACCACCACATATTGCAGTAAATATAGTAATCTATGGTCGTGATTAGAGCAAATACAAGACATAAAGCCATGGGTTTATATAGCAGCAAATTTTCATGCATTGAAAAGTAATTCCCGAGTTCAAAAAATTTGTTTAGGCACCGTCATTACGAAAATTGCGAGAAATAAAATTCTAGAATAGTTGCTGCCCTGTTATTTCGATAATAACATAATTTTATAGTAAGTGAACGATAAAGTAAGTAAACCTAAGCGTTTGTACAAGATGGGTGAAACATTATTTAGTGAGTAAATTTACCGCAAAATATCTACAAGATCTGAAATTAAAGTTAAATTAAAGGTTTCAAATCTGGCTTCCAATTTAAAATATTTACACTCTCCTCAGGAAAATAACATTTTGGCATTTTTTACCGGTCCCAAATATAATTAAGGAGGATTTAATTGCATTTCAAGAAGAAGTTGACAAGGATTATTTTTTCAAATTAGAATTGTCATGCATTTATCCAGACACCCTCGACCCAAGACTTTTTCGGGATTTGGTTTGCAAAGATAGCTTAATTTTCTATGAATATAATTTAATTTGAGTTTTGAGTCCCTATCCAGTAAACAATGGTGGTTTGCAACTAAATCTGTTTTCAAACAAATGTGTTAATATTCTGCAAATTTTGAACTGGGACATATTTACGAAAACGAAAATAAGGTATACTCATGGGTTTATCTAAAAACCTGGGTCCGATTTTTGTACAAAAACCTGGGTCCGTTTTTTGTACAAAAACCCAAAGCCACTATAAAAAACATTTTCGCTAAGGTAAACTAAGCAGAAAGCAGAACAAATAACAAAAGGGGAATATGTATTTATTCTTTTGTACAAATTTTTTTGTGCAATATAAAGGTAATCAAACAGTGCTGCTGTTAAACGAATTTCGTGATGAGATTCTGTGTAAATAATACTTTTGCGATTTCCACTCATTTGAAGTGGTATACATTACTTTAAATAATGTTGAATCATTAATACATTAGTATTTGTTATAAAAATTTGACGGTATAAGAGTAAAACGTAATCCAAATAGAGTTCAGTTGAGATCTGCAAAATTCCATAAGGAAATATTATTAACTCGTTGGTACTATTAATATTTGTAAAGCCACACATATGCACAACCCAAACAAAGTAAACTTACAAAACTAAACCAACGTGAAAATCTACAGCTATCTATTATATTATCCCGTAAGCTTTTGTGAAACTAGGAAAAGCAAACATTTGTACATCTGGTTATATGCAAACTGTGAATTAACT